>OX243815.1:32293706-32476206 GCA_945859605.1 Lumbricus rubellus | reverse complement strand
AATATAAATTTATACTACAGGAGTGCGGAGGCATATCTATGCTATATTATAGCATACATGTAGCCTGATGTAGGCCTAATAGGATTGTACAGTCACGATCGCCACAATTTCGGTGGGGGTCCGTGACCGAAACCAAAAATTAAAAAGGGGTCCGCGAGTGTGAAAAGGTTGAGAACCGCTGCTCTATAGAAAGGAGGTCTACCTCAGCTAGTTCAGGGTCGTGGTTATTTAGTTATGATATAAAATCTGAAAATTAATGTTTATAATAGCATTATCATATTTGCTGCACCATACAGACTTTTGCTTCTTCTGTTATTCATCGTGTTTGCACTCAGAGATTTTCTGCTTGACAAAATGTTTCATTTCATCAGCAAGGTTATGCAGGCTTCAGTTATTGTATGAAAATCAGCTCAACAGAGATATACAAAGCAAACAGTGCGTGAATTCTAGACAGGTCTTTTCCAACAGATGTTGCTTAAATATGTTTTTGTGTTCATTTAGTGTCGGACATTGGGAAGTTACTTGAGGAGGAAACTTTTGACTTTGATCTGTCTGTGTCACCTGATAATGGTCCCAGGTAAGATTTGCTTTCACGTTAGTTTGTAGTTTGCCAATGATCTACCGGCAAGCTTTTTTATCTAGTGTAATGAGTGAAATAGAAAATGATACGGAATGTAAAATCATGTTAAAGTGCATCACTATTTTTGGTCCCTAAGTACATCATTATTTATGTTTGATGATATTCAGTGGTTAGCTTGTCAGGTTTGCTTCTGATGTCAATTTTTGTGTATCAATTAATCCATTGTGACAGAAGTTTCAAATTTGCTTCGATTGCATCAATTGGAAATGAATTTTTTTATGATGACATTAAACATGTCACTTGTAAGCTACTTGTCTGAATTTGTGTTGCAAAGGTTTGACTTACTTGTGCCAGTTGGGTCCATAAATAATGCTAACATTAATGATCCAGGCTCAAAATATGCTCAAGTGCTGTACTTCATTTGCAGATAGATCACGCTGATGTTTTCTTCTGGCTTTGGTTTTCTTCAGTTGTTATATATCCAAGAATTTACTGAATATTGATATTGTGAATACATTCAGTTCATTTCCTTGTTTAAAATGTTTACTTTAGCAAATCTTCGAAGGATCTGCTTAAACTCTCAGATGACGAAGAGGAGATATTTTTTGGCCCAGTTCGCTATAAGGAAATCTGTGTTGCCACTAATGTTACTGAGGAAGAAAAAGTGGCCGAGAAGTTTAAGCCTCTCAGTCCATTGACAGCAACCGAGATGGCACAGTTGTGTCAGGAGGCTTTTACAGTGTCCTGTCGAATTAGAATTGCAACAGGAACGAATGATGTGGCTGAGTCGACATTGAGACCTGCGATGACCCCTCCTTCCGGCTCTCCGGCCTTGACATTTAGTCCCTTGGATGAAGTGTTCTCGAACTTATCAAAGATTCTGCCAGCTGAGAAGCAGCTCTCTTGTGATGAGAATGGAGTTGTTAAGTTCCAGGGCACCAAGAGCAAGGAACCAGTGTCAACAGCCCAGATGACAGCAGAGAGGAAGCTACCGGTACAATCAGTTTCACGTCTGGGTCTCAATTCGCACCAGCATTCAAGGTTGGCCAGAGGGTCATTTCTACAGAGATCATCTTCACTCAGGCGTTCTGGAGACTCAGTTCAGAAAATTCCAGTAAGCATCATACTCTTCAATTTGCAGTTTTGTAATCTTTGTTGAATATCTGTATTTGATGTTTTTTGAAGCCGCACTTGGAGGCTGACTGAATCCTAACATTTATCTGCTGCTTTTGCATGCCAAAATTAAATCAATTTTTAAAAATTTTCATCATTCTTATTTACAATTATTCTACATTGCTTGCTTTTGGGTTTCATCTGAAAATTTGTGGCACTAAAAGGCTTTAATGACCATTAGTCTTGTATAGCATGTTGATTGTTGAAATTGTTAAGTACTATGTTTCATCTTTGTGTTTGTTAGTTAAGTCTTAGTTAAGAATCTTTTGATTTTTTATGCATATAAATGTCATTGCTTAAGTAGTTGAGCTATAAAAAACTCTGATTTTCATTTAATTGATCCTTCCTCATCTTGTCAAATTATTACATGTATAAATTATATGCCGGTATAGGCCTTTACTAAGCAGGACTCGTCCCTTCAGAAGTTCCTATTGCTCCCCAAAACTTACCTTCAATGTCATTTACTTGTCACTTACAAAAGTGTAACACTATGTTTTTATATTTGCTTTGGGAACAATAAATAAATAATAATCTAGTGCTAGGACAGTACTTCAGTAGCCTCTTCTTTTTGGATAGGAATGTTGGAAGTATTAGAAAGCTTCTAGGCTGTGAAACCTGGTTTGAACACCTCATTTCGACTTGACACTGAAATTTTCAAGGTCACATAATTATGTAAAACATAGATCCATATAATTATGTGGCATGGTGTGTTAGTTGTATTCCACTTTAATGCTGGTATTGTTTCTATCTCATGCTGTGGAATAGTCAGTGCCTGCCTCTTCTTTGTCTTTTAGCAGCAACAGAATGCTCTTGGCAGTCTGTCCTCTTGTCTGTTTGACAATATTAAGAAATGTGAAGGAGACGAGATAGCCGGAAGAAGTCCTCTGATGAAGCGCTTCTGTTCAATTGTGCAGGAGGCAGCGGAGCTCAGTGATAAAATGAACAATGTTGCTTCCGAGGCAGCTGACTCTCATTCTCATGCCTTGAATGAGTTGGCTGGAAAGAGACAACTGCCTGCTCCAAAGATCAAGGTTTGATTATGAAATTTTCATTGTTGTTGAATTCAGGTTGATACTTGTAGTTACCTCATATTGCACTTCTGAGTAGGTTTCTTGAAGGGGTGCCATATAAGTCAATAGATTGAATGAAGGACTGTATGTCATTGTGTTACCTCACTTAATTATTATTGTTTTAGTGTTGTGATCTTTAGAGTTTGTGTCACATTTAAAAATTAAATTCATGTACATTGTATAATTAACTACTTAAGGTATCAGCTACAGTAAAACAATTATATGTAGTCAGTGTTATTAACAAATTCACATTTGCAGTATATAATTACAAATTTACGAATACTTCAGTTGATGAAAAGTCAAATAGAGGTTGATGCGAATATCCTTAGAACTTTATAACCTCAGGTATTTCAGACTGTTGATAAGATAGAGTTTTTCTGTAGATTGTGTTTGAGTGAGGCATAATGGAGATCCACCAACTTGCCTTAAAGTCGGTATGGTTTATTATGGCATTACTGGCAGTGTATATTATGCTACAGTACAGCATGCCTGATGGTAGCAGGATATGTTTACTGCAGTGTGAGTGCTAAAGGGTTAAAGTGCTTGTTCTGATTATACAGGGTGCGCCAAAAAAAAATACCCCCCCTAGGTTTTTTGCCAGTATCTTGGCCAAAAGTAAAAATTTTGCAATGAAATTTTGCAGTCTTATAGACAATTCATATTTACGCATGATGGCCAGATTTCATCAAAATATTTCAAACAGAGCAAAAGTTATGCCACTTTTAGGGAGGTCACCCACCGTTTTTTGACGATTCAAAAACGAAACGCAACAAAAACTGTGTTTTTTGCCAATATCTTGGCCAAAAGTAAGAATTTTGAAATGAAATTTCACAGTCTTATAGCCAATTCATATTTACACATGATGGCCAAATTGTATAAACATATCTCAAACACAACGAAAATTATGCTACTTTTAGTGAGGCCACCCACCATTTTTTGACGGTTCAGAAACGAAACGCAACAAAAATCACAAAAACGTGATTTTATTAAGTCAAATCTCTAATAACTGTTGTCAAATGAACTTGGTAGTGCTTCACAACTTGTGTTCGATGTGCCCACCACCAGTGCCAACACATCTTTTGAGTCTCTTGGCAAAGTTCTTGATGGACCTGTTGATTAATCCGACAGATTCTTTATTATTCCTTATTTGCCAATTTGATTGTCATCTTGCTAAGCGACTTCTCAGTGACGTGCAGCTACGCTGGTACCCTGTTTCTTTTTTAAATAGTAATAATAATGATCATCGGTCAATATCAAGGCTATTTGATAATAATTATTTGAGATGAGACTTAATAAAATCGTGTTTTTGCTGCGTTACATCTTTAAATTGTCAAAATTTGGGGGTGGCCTCACTAAACGTGGTATAACTTTTGTTGTTTTGGAAATCTTTTGATGAAATTTGACCATCATATGCAGATATGAATTGTCTTTAAGCCTGTAAAATTTCATTTCGATATTCTTACTTTTGGCCAAGATATTGGCCAGAATAATTAGATTGGATTTTATTCCTTTTTGTTGCGTCGCGTTTTTGAATCGTCAAAAAACGGTGGGCGGCCTCACTAAAAGTGGCATAACTTTTGTTCTGTTTAAAATGTTTTTATGAAATCTGGCCATCATGTGTAAATATGAATTGTCTTTAAGACTGTAAAATTTCATTTCAAAATTCTCACTTTTGGTCAAGATATTGGCAAAAATCTTAGGGGGGGTATTTTTTTTTGGCGCACCCTGTATAGTCTCAGAAGTGTTCAGATAAATATTATAGGCAACTATTCAAATATGAACTGCTATAATGAATGCTGTATCCACATTTGAGCTACTTGAAGTGAATAGACAGATGTACGGTAGGCTAAAATTGTCTTTGCAATCATGTCATGTCATGTCAATCACCGACGTCGCTGCGCGACGGTTGGTCGCATGCATGGACTACAGCTCTCCACTGCCTCCTATCGCGTGCAGCGGCGAGAAGATTGGATCCGGAAAGACGGGACCAAGCAAGAATGTTGTCAATCCAGCTAATACGCGGTCTACCCTTGCGTCGACAACCTTCCACGTGACCCAGCATAATGGCTTTTTCCACGCAATCCTGGGGAATCCTGATGATATGACCGAAATAGGAGAGTTTGCGAGCCTTGATGGAACCCAAGAGCTCTGGTGAAGTTCCGGCAAGCCGATAAACCTGCTCTGTGGTAAGTTTGAGCGTCCAAGAAATGCGCAAAAGCTTACGGGTACATTTGTTCTCGAAACTCTGTATCTGCTTTTCCTCCGCCTTTTTAAGCACCCATGATTCGCAACCATAGGTTGCAACTGACCAGACCAAGGATTTCATCAAACGAAGCTTGGTTTGAGTACTAATGGACTTATTTTTCCAGACCTTCGTAAGCTTCACCATGACCGCCATACCCATGGCCAGCCTGGACTTAATATCGACTGAGCACTTTGCATCGCTTGAGATTTTGCTGCCTAGATATGTGAAGTTATCCACTTGTTTTAGTTCACTGTCCGCGACAAAAATCCTGAGGATCCTATCGGTATTGGTCATAACCTTCGTCTTTGAAACATTTATCTTTAAACCGTACTCCTTGGCAGCGGATTCGACACGATTGACGAGCTCCTGGAGTTCCTCTGGTGATGTAGCGATCAAGAGTATGTCATCCGCGTATCTAAGATTACTGATGGTCCTACCTCCAATTCTGAAGCCCCCTCTGAACCCGTCAAGCGCCTTGCGCATTACATGTTCCGCCATGATGTTAAATAGGCAAGGCGAGATGTTACAACCTTGCCGAACGCCTTTCTTAACGCGAAACCAGTTAGAGGTGATATTATCTGTCCTAACCGCTGCTCGTTGCTGTTTGTATAGGTTCATCAATAGTTGGACAAGTTGTGGGGGAAACCCCATGTCCAGCATAGACAACCACAGCTGACCGTGTTGCACCATGTCGAACGCTTTCGTAAAATCTATGAAGCAAAAGTAGAGATTCTGACTTCTCTCATTTGCCTTTTCTATGATGATCCGGAGGTTCGTAATCTGATCGCGAGTGCCTCGATTGGGTCTGAAACCGGCCTGCTCAGGAGCCAGTTCATTGTCAAGTTTAGTTTGAATGCGCTCCAGGATGACTCTTAGGAGAATTTTGCTGGCGTGCGAAACTAGCGCTATGGTCCTGTAGTTCTCGCAACAGAGCGGATCCCCCTTTTTCGGTAAAGGGATAAAAACTGATTGCGTCCAATCGTCGGGCCAGACTCCCGATATCCATACATCAGTACAAATCTTATGTAGCATGGTAAGAGTCATATCACCACCAAATCTGAGAAGCTCGGTGGCGACTCCGTCCGGTCCCGAGGCTTTGTGCAAAGAGGCTTTAAGCAAAGCGCGTTTGATTTCTTCTCGCAGTGGAGGCGGTTCTCTTTCCGTAATTTCGAACGTTATCTCGTCTTCATTGCCTGTGTAAAGTCCTTCACAATATTCCTTCCAACGTTCATTAACCTTCACCGGATCAACTAACTTCTTTCCAGAGACGTCCTTGATAGCTATTTTACGCGCCTGAAACGGTCTAGTGAGATTTTTGACTGTCTTGTAAACCGGTCTGCAGTTTCCACGCTTTGCATTTTCTTCCAGTTCGCAGCAGAGCGCATCAAGTTCGGCTTGTTTGTCTTCCCTCAGTCTTCTTTGCACTTCTCCTCTCAAAGTCTTATATTCCACCGGTGATTTCGTCTTGGCTTCGCGCTTCCTCTTGATAAGCGCGAAAGTGTCATCCGAGATCCAGTTTTTACGCTTCTCAGAGTCTTTGGGAACAATCTTTTGCGCCGATTCTATGATGATATTTTTGAGCTGAGACCACAAGTCAGTGGGAGGACTGGATTCTGTGACGCAGCTTAAAGCAGCGAAGCGGTTGGTAACTTCGACTGCATAGTCATGTTCTACCTGTGGGTCTCGCAGTTTGTCCAAGTCCAAAAAAGGGAGCTGACGAGGTTTAGTTTTTCTGAAACGGAGTTTGAATTTCAGAAAGACAAGATTGTGATCAGTGTCACAATCCGCGTCAAGTCGGGTTTTGCACTTATAAACCGATTGGATCCATTGCCTGGGTACCAGAATAAAATCGATCTGAGATCTATAAATATCGCCAGGGCTTTTGTAAGTGTATCTGTGCCTGGGGTGCAGTTGGTGACGGGTGTTGGCGATGACCAAATTGTTCTCCGCACAGAAGTCAATCAGCAACTGACCTCTGTCATTTCTCTCTCTGTAGCCGTACTTGCCAAGAACCTCCTCCTCTGCTGCACCCTCTCCAACTCGAGCGTTAAAGTCACCTGTAACGATGACAATGTTGCTGCTGGGTGTCTCCACCAGCACTTGTCTGACCTCTCTATAGAATTGATCGACTTCCTCATCAAGCCCATCTGCCGTTGGTGCATAGCACTGGATGATCGTAAAATTTCTTGGTGTGGCGTCGATCGTTGCCGAGATCACTCTACTGCTGATCGGGTTGTAGGAAGTCAGGCAGGGCGCAATGGTCCTATCAAGCCAGATGGCCACTCCGTGATGTTCACGGGGTCCTTGACCCCCAGAGTAAAGAATCCTATGACCTTCGATGGAATTGAAGTGACCGCTGCCTGGCCACTTAGTTTCAGACAAGCCACAAATGCTGATACCAAGCCTTCGTAACTCCCTGCCGACAATTGACAGTTTGCCTACAGAGTTGAGGCCCCTAACGTTCCATTGACCAAAAACAGTCAGCAGTCTGCTCTTCCGGCGGTTAGTCTGACTGCCAGCTATATCCGATGGAGTGGAATCAGTAGAGTCAGTAGCCAATTTTTCGAGTCCCATCCTAACTCTCTCAGTGGGAAACGCGGACCTTTTTAAACCGGGTGACGTCCGAGCCGGCATGAAGAAAGTGTTAGCTGTGTCCATACATGTTTGTCGAGGGAAAGATGAGTTCGATTAAGCTCCTCAATCTTTGATCGAACTCGCAGTGGGACTCGACGAACGCCGACCCCTGGAGTCGAAAATCGCCGTTGAACATCGGATGTTTCTTCCGCCGACTTACGATAGGAATCCTGCTGCTGCCCAAAATTCCGGATGCAATTTAATGTCTAGCCCATGACAGTTGCCGTCCACGTTAACCAGCTGTTCGGGGTTCCTGCTATAGGCCTGTCCACCTCGCGTAGCGCCCAAGGTGGTACTTCGGCCGAGGCCTTCACCACTGATGGCATAGCCCTCGCAGGCAATCCCCTACTTCGCTGTTACACCCCCTCGCCGCTTTCAGGTGTGGATCGGACTTTGAGGGACTTTGAGGTCGATAAAGTTGTTTAAAATTGTAAATACGAGCGTCGTTGCTGCGTTGCTATAGGCAACGTATTATGACGTCGGGAGATGTAAACTGTTTACCGTTGCAAATGATGAAATCCGTTCAAGTTTCCAGATGTACAATAATCCACGCATTTCAATTGAAAAACCTTCATAATTCCGAATACGACATCAAACAAAATATAGATATTCCTGATCTTGAGATCGATAGAAGTACAACGGTATCGCAAACGTGTTCTGACGAGCTCGCGTTACGTGATAAGACTGTAAAATACCACGAGATACAAAATCTATCGACTGACAATCAGTTATTTGTTATTTGTGTTAATTGACTTCTTGTTAGGTTACTACCGCATCACGACTTCCTCACTTGAGTCTCTTGAAACCACCTCAGCCAGTATCCACCAGTTCTCCTGCTGCTCAGTTCACTCATTCGATGTTAGGAGGAGGCACGGATGCTTCCAAGCAAGTATCAAGTGGCATCCAACGTAGCAGCTCGATGTGCCTTAGCCGACCGATTTACCAGACTTTACCAAGAGTTGAAGCAAAGGTTCCATCTTCTGATTGCACCAGTGATGAAGCCAACGCACAGTCTGCATCGAAAGTTGCGTCTTCAAATATGGATCTGATTGGCACAACTGCCCAGCGCAAGATCCTCACAGCTGCTCGTAGCCGTCCCTATGGTATCGGCATAAGCCAAGGTCCGATGAAGGCAGTTGGTCCAATGAAAGGAACAAACACCATGGTCGTTACACAAGATACAACTGGTTACCAGATGAAACAGGCCACATCCGCTGTACAAGCAACACCTAAGAAAACCAGGTAGCGTAACATCAGCACACATATGTTATGTATGTGAAGTTAATTCCTTGCTTGATGTGTGAATAACAGTAAAATCTTGCATGGATGCTTCGGTGGTAAATTCTGGGTGCTGATTGTGTGTGACTAATACAGACTATGGTAGCTTCCACTAAGTAAAACCTTGTTAAAGCATGCTGGAATGTTACAACTTTACACCCAGTCTTTACCTCTTGTTGTATACTATTGCTACAAGTTTGTATAAAGACATATATGTCCGATTTGCAGTCAAATGTGGCTTTTCTTTGCTTGTATCCATTTTGTCATTGGATAAGTGATGTCCTCTGCCTTGCTGATTTGTCGTGTGTATGTCTTACAAAATAGTACACTTTCTAAAGATTTGCAACACTTGCTTAATGTTTTTTAAATATTTTTACGATGCCATGTAACTACAATACGAGATACTAAATTAATAATCCCACCCAACATTAGCTTGCTATTTTAAATGACACCTTTTGGTTTAAGTCATGCAGCTGTTTACTAACTTCTAGAAATCTTTATGACAACTCTTAAATCACTATCAATACAACAACCTTTCTATGATCAGTTGGGTTGGTGACTGGGTTGCACCTCTGTTATTGTGCTCTAAAATTGTTTAACAGCTCTATTTGTTTTCGGTATCTTGTTTAACTGCTGTGTCACTGTATGATGTTGTATTTCTGATTTTGTAATTGTCCTGTTGAGTGTAGTGGAGCTCGTGCATCAATTGGAGGAACAACTCCAGGCTCCGTATCAAGAACTCATCCTATGTCAGGTCTACCCACACCCTCCAAGTTGAAAGCACCAGAGATATCCAGGTATTTTGAACTTTGTCTTCTTCTTCTTCTTGAATAATATACATGTAGTGCTTGCTTTTGCTGAAAGCTGTTTAAACTCTTCAGTTGTGCTTGCTTTTATAGGAAACTGTTTAATCCTTTCAGTTCTGCCAAGTACTTTTGTATTAATGTATCATAGCGTATCCTTATCTTAATAAATCTATGACAATTATAGCTTTAACAATCCAGTCAACTAAATATAACTGCATGGCTAATGTGACTGGAATTATTATGAATAATGCTGTAAGCTAATTTAATCAGTGCACGACGATTGTCGTACAGCGACGCAGGTAGGCCAACTGCAAATTGGCGCGCGGCGTCTGGACAGGTGATTGTCTGGACAGCGCGTGATGTCTAGACGAGCGTACGTTGAGTGTACAAGGAGGGAGTGGAGAAGAAGAAGGAGTGTTGTGTGTTGAGAGCTGTTGAGATAGGCTGTAATAGTTGTTGTTGAGTTGCGATAGAGTAGACTGATGAAGGTAGTAGTCGTGTAGTTGTTATGATAACGCAAGTGTAGTCATTGTTGTGTTGTTGCTGATCGTTTTACTTTACATCGGATTTTGGAGTATAATAAGAAGACTTAAACACGTCGTCGTTGTTGGTTACAAAACAGTGAAAGTCTGTAGATTCTTTACCTAGCCATTTAGCTAATGAAACAGTTATCTAGGGATAGGCCTATGCTACCACGAACTTATACGAAGAAGCTTCCGAAGAGACTGATAGGAGGAGGTGATCACAAGGAGGTTATCACATTTGGTGTCGTTGCGGTGAGATAACGATCCAAGTTGCAGGAGAACGATCCTAGTTACGAACGGCGGGTCTATGTGCCTAGTTACGAACGGAGGGATTCTATCCAATCAACAGACGTTGCGGAGGAACGGACGCTGTGCATTTATCGAGGAGCCGAGCACATGTGAGAAACGACAACACAACGACTACGAGGTAGAAAAACTTGCTTGTCTATTGAAGTTTGCTTAAAGAATTGAAGTCAGTCAATTGCAAACATTTGAAGAGTAGCCTACTATTTATCGACTAGCATCAGTAAAGTAAAGAAGTAAGATGGAGAAACTTACGGAGCAAAAGCAAGCAGCTATTAAAAAGATGTCTTCGGAGAGACTAGTAAAATTATTAATTGAAGCAGGCGTAGACGCAGAAGAAGTTGAACAGATGTCGAGGGAACATTTGATGAAAACTTTGGCTGAGATTTGGGCAAAGGAAGAAGTTGAAGAAGAAGGTGCTGTTGGAGGCGCTAAAGAAAAGCCGGTTGAGAAACCTCAGGCACCGATGTCTATGGAGGTGTTGCTACAATTCATGATGATGAGTAGACAAGAAGACAAGGAGAAAGAGGAGCAACGAGCAGAACGAGCAGAAAAAGCAGAGAAGATTAGACTAGAAAAAGAGGAGCAGCGTAAACAAGAGGAGAACGAACGTAAACAAGAGAAGAAAGAACGTAAACAACAAGAGATAGACATGCAGAGGCAACAATTTCAGCTCCAGTTAGAACAAATGAAATTAGATCGTGACGAAGCAGAACGAAGAAGGATGGAATTAATGATAGAATATGAAAAAGCAAGGAGAAGCGATGAAGAAATACGGAGACAGCAGATCGAAGACAAAAAAGCTCGTGAGGAAGAAAAGGAAAAGATGCGTTTACAAGAACTGCAAAGAGCCGAAGAGATTCGACAGGAAGAATTCCAAGCAGAAAAAGACAATTTGGAAAAAGCAGAAAGAGAAAGAGAAGAACAGATGCAATTGGAACAAAAGAAACTTGCTATTAAGGAAGCTCAACTCCATGAGATGGCTAATGAAAAGGAGGAACGCAGAAAGCAGTTAGACTTGTTGCAGCAAAAGATAGAACAGGAGGAACTGCGCAGGGTAGAAGATCAAACTCGACTGACGAAGAAAGACGAAGACGATAGAAAATGTCGTGAAGAGTCAGAACGAAATAGGCTCAGAGAAAGTGAGACAATGGTGTCAAAGATTAAGAAGATTGGTGATGCCATGAAGCATGTATTGCCTAAGATGCCGTATGATATGATGGAAGTGCCATTATATTTTGAGACCGTGGAGAATGCATTCAATAGTTTTGCTGTGGAAAAGCAGTACTGGGTGAAGTTGTTATTGCCATTGATGACCCCGAGAGCGCGAACGGTATTGAATCGATTGTCATTTGAGAATTTAGATAAATACGATGCAGTGAAAGAGCACTTGTTGAAGGAATTCAAGTTAACAGCTCGTGAGTACAGGTCAAGGTTTGCAGATGCCAAGAAGACAGCCGAAGAAACGTATACGATGTTCACGGCTAGGCTGAAGAACCTGTTGAATTATTATGTCCGAAGTAGACGAGTGGACAAAGACTACGAGAAGCTGTTTGATTTGTTAGTGGCGGACAAGCTGAAAGAATGTTTACCACCAGGTCCACTACAGTTTGTCTTAGCAAAAGAGGGCACAGAATGCTTGGAAGCCAGTGACGTGGCAGACCTCGCAGACATACATGTAAACAATCGGATTGGTGTGATGTTTCAAGAAAAGCCGAAATATGAGTCATGGGACAATAATCCAAAGCAAACCAAGTGGGACAGCAATAACAAAGAAACTGGAAGCCAAGCCAAAAGTAATGATGTAAGGAAAGATAATTTCTCGGGAAAGCAGTGGTCGCATGATAAACAGCAGTCAACGTGGGACAGACAAGCCTACAATCGAACTCCGCCGCTGGGACGCCCAACAGAAAGTAATGCATCATACACGCCGTACAACAAGTGGGAGAACAATGAGCAAAGAAGTTTTATAAAGAAACGTTGCCACAACTGTCAGTCCGACAAACACCTAATAAAACACTGCCAAGCACCAGGAGCGGCAAATCTGAGAAAGAGCTTTAGTAGGAGTGCAGAGAATTTGAGAGTAAACCAGATCCAAGTGATAAATGCACCTCCTGGTTGGGAAGAACAATACAACCGAGAAACGGAAGTGAAGTCGGTGATGAAATGTACATCACGGTTTATAATACAAAGTAAAGATGATTTTTCACTTATAAAGAAGATTGCCTTGCAGCATGTGACGGTAGAAATACGTGGAAATGATGGTCAGCCTATACGAGTCAAAGCATTGAGTGACTCTGGAACCGAGATACCAGTAATCAACGAGGAACTACTGAAAGGAACGACAGTAGAAGAAATCGGCAGAGTTCATCTGCAATGTGTAGCTGGAGAGCCGATTCCAGCTAAGTTGGTGAAAATCGAAGTGCGGATGAGCAGTCGTAACGAAGGAGCAGCTACAGAGGATAGGACAATAAATATCGCGCCATATTTAACTTTAGTGTGTGCCAGCATTCCAGCGGATCTGTGCAAAGAAAACAGGGAAAAGTTCTTGCTACATCCGGAGATAATTGCAGAATTGAAAGAGATTCCACCAGTGAGTGTATTGCAAGGGGAACTACAAGCGAATGTGAGTACAAGAGCACAAAGTCGGAGAGCAGAAGTCGAAGGCGGAGAAGATGAAATGATAAACGAAAGTTCGCAAGAAGATGACACGGACAGCGAAGATGAACTCAGCATTCAAGATGACGAAGGAATAACACCCGAGAACAATGAAAATGAAGAAGTGATGGCTGCATGTGAACGAAATGATAGTGAAGATTCGGGGAGCGATGTGGAAATTGGTACGAGCATGAGAGAAATGTTTACGGAGAATACGAATGATGAAAAACAGGTGGAAAATGCAAAGAAATTGGAGAAACAAAAACAGTATGCCGGCCAATATAACAAGAAAGCAAAATATAAAGAATTCAAACCAGGAGAAAACGTCAACGTACTATATCCAACGTCAACCAACAAATTGATCTCACGATGGCATGGTCCATGTACAGTGCTACAAAGAAGATCCAAGTATTCGTATCTGGTGGACATGAATGAAAACGGCCGACGAATCGTCCATGCCAACAAAATGAGGAAGTTCATCGCAAGAACATTATCGTGTGGTCTCATCGTGGAAGAGGACGACGAATTCGGATCAGTGGTAGAGCTACCATTGAAAGAAGACCATGCAGAGACGACACAGAAATCGCTGCAATTGGACTATGAACAGATCGGACATCTTACGAGCGAGCAACAGAAACAGCTACTGGACGTACTGAACCGTTATGCAGACAGATTTTCGGACAAACCTGGATTATGTACATTGGTAGAACACGAAGTGGTGCTGAGACCGGACTTTCGAGAGAAAGAGTTCATGGCTTATCGAATACCGCTGATATACCGCGCAGAAGTGGACAAACAAATACAAGAAATGCTGAAAGCAAACATCATTCAACCGTCGTCGAGCAGAATGGCAAGTCCGCTGGTCATCGTCAAGAAGAAGGATGGATCCTTGAGACTCGCGTGCGACTACAGGTACGTGAATTCATATACTGAAAATTGTCGATATCCCATGCCGATCGTCAACGATGTGCTGAGCAAAGTCGGGAAATCCAAGTTTATTTCCGTCTTGGACTGTCGCAGTGCTTACTGGACTTGTCCTGTGAAGAAATCCGACCAATGGAAAACCGCATTCGTTACCCATAATGGACTGTACGAATTTACACGTGTCCCTTTTGGCATGATTAA
This sequence comes from Lumbricus rubellus, assembly GCA_945859605.1. Lineage (NCBI taxonomy): Eukaryota > Metazoa > Annelida > Clitellata > Crassiclitellata > Lumbricidae > Lumbricus > Lumbricus rubellus. The sequence goes on along the minus strand of OX243815.1, from coordinate 32,461,810 downwards.
CTCTGGACGGACTTTTGTAAAAGCAATAAACATGATTTTGCAACCGATTAATGCATTTACTGAACCCTATGTTGATGACATTGCAGTACATTCTGATGATTGGAACATTCATTTGAAACATTTAGAATTGTTTTTGAAACAAATAAGACTGCATAATGTAACCTTGAACTTGAAGAAATGTGTGTTTGGTAAGAGTGAGGTGAAATTCATCGGTCACCTCATAGGATCAGGGAAGAAGATGATGAATCCAGATAGGATTGACAGTTTGATTAATTTAAAAAACCCTGAAACGAAGAAGCAAGTGAAGCAAGTGTTAGGATTTTTTGGTTTCTACAGACAATTTATTTGTAATTTTGCTGAAATTGCTAAACCATTAACAGATTTAACTAGCAAGCAGACACCTGAGAACATTGTTTGGACTGAGGACCACCAGAAGTCTTTTGATTCTCTTAAAGAAATTGTTTTATCAAATGTGATTTTATACATGTTCGAGGTTGGCAAACCATTTAATTTGTACTGTGATAGCAGTGATTTTGCTGTGGGGGCTGTGCTGTCACAAGTGGACGATGAGGGGATAGAACGTCCCGTTTCATTTATCAGTCAGAAGCTGACAGATACCCAGAGGAGATGGGCGACGATTGAGAAGGAAGCCTATGCAATCATATGGGCTTTAAACAAATTGAAAGAAATTATTATTGGTTCCAAGATTAATGTGTTCACTGACCATAATCCTTTAGTTTATTTGACTGAGTCAATGTCGAAGTCTGCTAAGTTAGTCCGATGGTCTTTATCATTGCAAAATTTTGACATTCTGTTGAACTATAAGAAGGGAAAGCTGAATGTAGTAGCGGACTGCTTATCGAGATTGTAGTATAAGATATTTTGTGATTGCATTTAGTATAGGAATTGTTTGTATTTAGTTTAAGCATTATACGTTCGCTAATTTTTAAGATTAATTAGCTCTCTTCAAAAGAAAGGAAGGAGGTAATGTAAGCTAATTTAATCAGTGCACGACGATTGTCGTACAGCGACGCAGGTAGGCCAACTGCAAATTGGCGCGCGGCGTCTGGACAGGTGATTGTCTGGACAGCGCGTGATGTCTAGACGAGCGTACGTTGAGTGTACAAGGAGGGAGTGGAGAAGAAGAAGGAGTGTTGTGTGTTGAGAGCTGTTGAGATAGGCTGTAATAGTTGTTGTTGAGTTGCGATAGAGTAGACTGATGAAGGTAGTAGTCGTGTAGTTGTTATGATAACGCAAGTGTAGTCATTGTTGTGTTGTTGCTGATCGTTTTACTTTACATCGGATTTTGGAGTATAATAAGAAGACTTAAACACGTCGTCGTTGTTGGTTACAAAACAGTGAAAGTCTGTAGATTCTTTACCTAGCCATTTAGCTAATGAAACAGTTATCTAGGGATAGGCCTATGCTACCACGAACTTATACGAAGAAGCTTCCGAAGAGACTGATAGGAGGAGGTGATCACAAGGAGGTTATCACAAATGCAAAACGCATTGTAAATTTCCCTTCTGGCAGTATGATATGACCTTGTACATTAAGTAACATTAACTCACATGGCTGATGCATTAGCCATGGGAGTTTGAGTTACCCATATTTTGCACTGTGTTGCAGTTGTAGCTGTTTGAAAATTTTTTGTTGACTAAGGTTTCTGAAGGCTGTGGCTTCTGTTAATCATTTTCACAAATCTGCTGTTTGAAGCAAAACCATTTATTAATAGTACTGTATTACACAAAGAAAAGACTGGTAAGAGCACTGATCTTCCCAGTGGTCTTATATGGATGCGAGACATGGACAAAGACACGGGATATGGAAAAGAAAATCAACGCGTGTGAGATGTGGATTTGGAGAAAGATGCTAAGGATTTCATGGACGAAGAAGAGAACTAACGAATCGGTGCGCGAGGAGCTTGGAATAGAGAGGGAGGAGACACTGCAGCAAACAGCAACTTGGAGAAAATTGAGCTACTTTGGCCATGTGATGAGATCTAACGGTCTGGAAAAGGAGCTGATGACGGCATGCGGTGAGGGAAGGAGAAGATGCGGAAGACCTAGGAAGAAATGGTTGGATGAGGTACAGGAAAAGTCTGGCATGAGACTGGAGGAGCTACGAGAGGCGACTAGAGAGAGGAGACGTTGGAGAGAATACATCAAGGCTTTCGCCAGAGCTCCAGAAGCTGACGGCACCAGGTGTATTACACTTGCCTTTTGTCTTTTTTTCTCAGGCCACACTACCAATGATGAAGCCAATGATGATGATTAACAAGTAGGAACAGATGACTCAAGAACATCCACAAGAACTTGTAAATTAAATTAGTAGTTGCATTATATTATGCTAAGATTGAAAACTTATTTTGATTGTTAATTGTAGCAAATTGTACTAATCTTAACAGAATAGCTAATAAGTAAGGACCTGTGAATTTGTAAACTAGTGGACTTTGCAACTATATGGTAACTTGGAGTTAACTTTGCCTATTGCTTAACATAAATAGTATTTCGGTTAAAATACTCTGTTACATCACAAGAAATTGCTAAACAAATCTGTTGTGATCAGTTATAATTTGTTTGCATTTCCCTTTAGAGCAGCGCTGTCCAACATTTTTGGTGCCATGACCCAGAGAAGCAATCATTTTTTTAAGCCGAGGGCAGCAACAGTAGATTCAAAAACAATAGCTAAAATTTAGTGCTAATTATTGATGGCATTGACATTTATTATGGAGTGATTGATATGCAAAATGAGTAATAATAGATCTAATAATGCATAAGAGCATGTACCCATATGCTGTGTTTTGCATGTCGTACAATGGTTCAGCAACAAAAAGCATAGAGTGGTGCTTATCCATGTTTTGTATTCCGTTCGCTTTTCAGTTCGTCACCCAGTCAGTTTGGTTTGCCCAACTCTTCATTTTGTCGCCTATCAACAGTTTTGTTGGCTCAGCTACACTTTATGACTCATTTGGATTTCCATCTAGCCTTGGCTATTATAAAGAGTCGTAGAGTCGTAGAAGTCAAGTTTTCGGTCTAAATAGAAGTCTAGGTCGTCGGTTGCGAAAGAGCCTTCTTTTAGACATCGCGTTTGTTGGCCATGGTTACTCTTTAATATTGGTTGTTTCATTCCAATCCTCAGAGCTAGAACTTGACTTTCTCTTGAAGGAACTGCAGCAACCAATAATGTGCAGATGATTTTATGATGATTTTTGCCTCTTACTGTGACGTAAGACTTGCTGATTTCTTTCATTTCGGTTTTATTTTTATGTAACAATCTGCTGTTTTCTTGTCAGATTTTTATTTATCAGATTTTAAAAATCTTTACTCTCTGTGAGGTAAGTATACGCTGTATACCCTCGTATAAGCTTACCCTCGTTTATGGAACTAGGTACACTATATAAAAAAATGTTTAGGGAGTACACGCTGCATACCCTCATGTACAGCGTTGATGTGTAGTGTGGCAGTTGGCATTGGCAAGAAAATTATATAACTGAAGTGCGAGTTATCTGGCCAGTGACCAATTGCATCCATCATGATCCCTGTCAAAAATCTTGTATCCAGTCTGTTGTAAGAAAACTTGTACTGGAAGTTTGGCGAAATAAGGTGTACTGCTAGACTATTTCCCAGGCTTTTGGGTGTGTTGCCACAAAAGTGTAGGCCTACAGCTGTCCTGCCATCTGGAATGGTCTCCCATTAGCCTTGTGATTGATGCCTAGGCTAAATTTACCAGCTTTTTAACGTTGCTGAAATCATACTTTTTTAGTTGTGGACGGGATCGTTTCTGAGCAGCTCTCTTGAAGAAGCACTATATAAATTCTCTGAATGAATGAGTTTAATAAATTGTTACCAAATTGCGGCACGATGGGTCAAACAGTCAACCAGACTTGACTGTGTTTTTGCCAAAGGTTATAGTACTGAACAAGTTAGGTCAAAATTAATGCTAATATTATATTTATAGTCTAAGCAGCACGTCCTTCTGCAATTAGAATCCTTTAAAACAACAATTGGGCTTCTGCTACTTTGTAGGTATTTTCAGGTCATGATTAGAAGTCACACAATAAACTCGGTTAACATACAAAGGATTTTTAAAATATCAGACATATCATTTTCAGCAACGAAATAATGGCATTGAACAACAAGAACTCTTGTCAAAGACAACACCAAGCTAATGCTGTTTGCTTGATACATGAATTTTTTAATGACTTTTTATATTATACAAACTCATAACACCCAACCAACATTATAGTCTTTGTAATTAACTTTTCAAAATCTTGTTACAGTATGCATTTTGTTCTGCCTCTGGACCAAAATACTCCACAAAGCAACTTTCGTCACAAAACCATGTCACATTGATTAACGATGAATTCATTCGTCACTCGGATGCAAGTAAACACTGAAGCAATTACCTACACGTCTTTTCAGCCCTTAATACAGAAATACATCAAAGCCCTTGCATCAGCAGCACTTTAAACATTCCAGCGCTATAATAAAACAGCATACTTTACTTGTCACAGATGAGTTAAGATTTGCTAGAAAGAACTATATATGTAATTTATGTAAATATTCAGATTAAAGTTGAATTTCAGATTAAAGACGAATGTAAAAACGAATAAATTGTCAAATCCACAGATCAGTTGAAGATTACAGGAAATTGCTGACAGAGCTCGAAATGTTTGGAGTTGAAAAATTAATTTTAAAAATATAGCAGAGTTAAGGTTCCACTTTGAATGTGGCATCACAACATTCTGCGGCAAGAGTACCACTGGAACGAAACAAGTCTATTCAGGTAACCAAACCAGATGGAATTAAACTTTTCAATGTCGACTCGCAAAACAATGCACATGCGGTCATAAATGAAACCAAAGAATTCCTATGCGTTTCACTGAGACATGGCCATGCGATGCAGTTTATATTTACAGGTTGGAAAATGACTGTCGGCCATGTTAGCGCTTGGAGAGCTCTTGAGACAACCAGTCGAGACCTTCGTACAGACCGTTGCCCTGTGTTGCACAGGTCGCCTGAATGTACCACTGAAAAAGTAAGAACAAAGCATTCAACTTTAGATTGCAGAAATACCAAAGCAAACAACCAAAGAATTCCATGCAAGAATAAACCCACAAAATTTCAGCATAGCCAGGTCTTTATGGATCATGACAAGCTGTGGCTGTAGATTGGCAATGTATTTCATCTCAATGCACAGACACAATGGCTTCAAAGCTAAGCTACATGTCTAGCTAACTAACACCTTGGTTGCAATTATAACCAAATGTAAGATGTAAATTAGTGATTTCAAGCAACACATTTTAAAAATGCAGCAAACATTTCAAAGCTCAACTCTTGATTACATTTGTATTCAGGTGATACACTATCAGCATTCTACTTTGCAGCCGTCCCCCTTTGAATAAAAACAACAGTAAAGTGGTCTTACTGTTCGTCCTCGGAGTTGGTTAAGACCGAGTTTTTCGGTTATCTCGGCTGCAGTCATTGCATTTGGTAGGTCTTGTTTGTTTGCAAAGATGAGCAACACAGCCTCTCGAAGTTCGTCCTCTTGTAACTGAAATTGAAATGAAAAACCTTGAAGCAAAGTTAACTACACATTCTGAACACAATAATACAACTACTCCCCAATTACTAAGTAGTACACTTGCAACTGTTTAAAAATAACATTTTTATAGAAGTAATATTTCTCAACTTGTACAAATAAATAATGGTAATCCAATTCCTGACAGGGCAATATTACTAGACAGACTGTACATAAAATTTTGACAATTTAAACTTCTGTTTTAATGTCTGCATGTCTGCCTGGCCAATACTATTCTTGATTTGTCATCAGTTGACCTTCCTTCATTAGAAGCCGACATTGGTTCAGTAGAGTCAAATATTCCAAAGGTCTGAAATTCTGAAATATTTAAAAAAAAATTACCATCTTGGTCAGCTCTTCCCGTGCCTCTGTTGCTCGTTCCCTATCATTGCTGTCAACAACAAAGATGAGGCCCTGAAAATAACAGACATGTGATTATGACACAGCAAATGATATTAGTTCTTTTATTTAAGAAATATACCAGCTTGCAAACTCAGAAACATGTATAGTTTAACAGGAAGTGCAGGGGACATGTTTTAACATTTGTTGCTGAGCCCATTTCATCCTAACTGTATCTTAATTAGCAGTTTATAAAATGAATGCAATATGCATTGCATATGTAATTTATGTATGCATATTATATACATAATTCTTTCATATGTGAAATTTTATTATTGATGTTTTGAAGGACAACTAAATATAAAAGATACAACTGTAAAAGTCAAAGTTAATCTTTTACCTGTTTGCCAAGAGAACATCCGCTGAAAATGGGCTTAAAATTTAAAAATTAACAGGTAAAGGGTTAATGAAAGCTATTTTGAAAACATTGTGATGTTTCTAAACAGCAGTACAGCTGTTACAAAAAGCTACCAGTCTATGCAGTACATCATTTAGTCGTGGTTGGAAAGGGAATGTTTCTCATCAGATTACCTTGAAGGGGTGCTAAGTAAAAAGCTCAATAATAACAATAATTGGCATTTTTAAGTATCATTGTTTCTTGAAATATTTGCATGCAAAACTAGTAGGCTAATTTTTATGTCATTTTATATTCGACGTCAACAACTAAATGTAATTGATTAATTATTTGGGCGTTAATTCTAATTAGGTCTTAAAAATGCTAATTCTCATAAATGCATAAAATAGGTATATCAAGGATCAGATAGATGAAGTATTATTTTGGATACACACTACAAGTAACAAGCCTTGGAAAAACTACTTAACACCAGATGAAGTGATTAAATAAAACTGGTGCATCTGGTCACAGGTATATTACATTTAAAAGGCCAAAAGTATTTGTAAAAACCCAAGTATAAACGCATGTTAAAGCAATGTTCAAGCTTAACAGTTCCAATTAATTATAACAGCATAAATCTATTGAAAAACGCAGAAAATTATCAAAAAAATTTGAAATCCATCAAGTATTACCTGTGTGTTTTGGAAATAATGTCGCCAAAGCGGTCGTATTTTGTCTTGGCCGCCGACATCCCAAACTGTGAAGCTGATGTTTTTGTATTCCACAGTTTCAACGTTAAACCCTTAAGAACAGAGAACCAAACATGAACATTCTGGCATTTAACAAATGTAAGAACAGCAACATATGACTCTGTAGATCTATATCTAGGCTCAAAAATGTGTGCAATTACATTTTTATCCTATGTTTCAGGGCTTAAAGTGTGACTGGACGGTTATACGGTTATGGACATTATCTAGGCACTTATTTTCAAATCTGAACGCCGTCCCACCATTTATTAGGTCAGCTTAGCCTGGCAAGGTAAGGAGCATCCAGGCACTTCTTTTGTTTACACTTTAAGCCTTTACTGACCAAAGTGTAGTAAATGATATGAGAAATCCTATACCCATGGTCAGTAAAGGGTTAAGCACTGCCATGTCTAAAATTTAATTCAGAAGTACCATGCATGCCTTAAATTTGAGGTCAGAAGGAACCTCATCCTACACCTACAGTTAGAGCTAAGATGGTGCTTGAAGCTGCACCAGATTCCAGAATCAGGTAATTAATTAATTGGTCTTACCTATGGTTGGAATGGTCGTTACAATCTCGCCCAGTTTCAATTTGTACAGAATGGTAGTCTTTCCCGCTGCATCAAGACCAACTATAACAAAGAGGAGAGATCAACAAATCTGTAAATTCTTTGAGCAACACTTTCAAATATTACAGAAACAAAACTGTCGAAAACTAGAATTGAAATACACAGCAAAGCTTCTGTCAAGTATTATGTGGGTGCAGCGGTGCAGTGGTGGGTTCAGTGCCCTGGAGCTGGAGGGTTCCAGGTTCAAATCCGCCTCAAGCTGCGCATAGGGACCTTGAGCAAATCCTTCACTTGCAATTGCAAATGCACTTTGGCATGAAACTCAAATGCAGTGTCCATGCTGTAGTCAGGAGCGCCTCGGAGCTTGAAGGGATGCTATAGAAAATGCAAGAAATAAAAATAAATTTTCAGGTAGCGATCTTTGTCAATCTGAAAACCTGTTAGTTGATATGTCTAGTACAGCTCTACAAAGAAAAATACTAATCTACACAATCTGATTTGGTAAGCAACTATCCAGCAAGGAAGCTATATTTTCTAACAAATAGTATCATCATTATCGCATTTACAAAATAACACAAACGAAAATGATAATGATCCGTGGTTTATGCAAAGTATAAACATAAAATATTAAAGCTGAAGTCATCAACAGAGCTCTCAAAACATCTTCAAGGAATGCCAAAGATCCACGCCTTATTCAAACAGCATTATCCAACTTAAAACAGATTACTACATTTTCTCACAAATGTGGAACCTTGTGCCGCTGCAAACTAGCATCAAGGCTGTTATCAGAAATAGACGAGGTCAAACTTAATTCTCAAATCCCAGAAAACGCTGAAAATACACAAAGCCTGTTTTCCCGAAAATAGTTTTATAGAAAGTGGCCTTACAACCGAAAAACTATTCAGAGTTAAATTAAAATACACGACACTAGCTACATGATGGTCATGTTAGTGTTCTTGATAGCACAGTTCAGTGTCCAAAAATTGAGGTCATGTCATGTCATGTCGCCATCGTCGCATCGCGACGGTTGGCTACATGAATGGACCTTTAATGCCCAGAGTCTTCTGTTCCTTGTCGCGCTCATTAAGTCAGAGCCTACAAGTCCTGTCCAGTTCAGGACGTTGTCGATCCAAGATATCCTCGGCCTTCCTCGTCCTCGGTTCCCCTCCACAAAACCCGTCATGATGCTGCTTTCAAAATTGAGGTTGAGTCTAGAAAATCGATTTGGGGTTCCGGTGTCGCGAAAAGGATTATCCCCCCAGAAAGCTATTGAGGGGATGAATTAGTCTATCCCCCCGGATGGAATTAACCGGTCTAGACTATCCGGGGGGATAAACCATTCTATCCCATTTTTTGAAAAATGCGTATAATTGAAATATTTATTCTCTAATCAAAATTTAAAGTGACTCTAATTGTTTTAAGTGTCCTAAGCAATGTTCAGAGAAAGGCAACTCGAAATTAATTAGTGACTCTAAGTGTTTTTAAGTGTTTCAAAAGTTTGAAGTGCTCTAAAACCAAAGCAAAAAATATCAAAATAAAAAAATAAACATACCCGTTAGTGTCATTGGTCAAAACAAAGCAGATGAAAATTAATTTGCAAAAAATAAATTCACGCGGAAGTGGCTTTTTGACTTTTCCTCTTTTGGGGGGATACGATTAATACGGGGGAATACTCTATTTCGTGACACCGGCCGATATTCGTTTCAGGGATTCTGGTTTCGGGTCGTGCCCGAATTAGACCAGAGGTAGTGGGAATGGAAGTTCAGTGTTAGGATTAGATCAAAGAATACTGTCGACCGCTCGTGAAACGAAATAGCGACAACGCTAATCCATATGTAAACAAAAAAACTCGAATGATTTTTTTACAGATAATCTGTTTTTACAGTGCTGCAGATCAGGGTCTGCTAACCAATCGAAGGAAGATTTCATATCACACGGATAATATTCACAAGGATGCGTTACCCATGAGAATCCTCATCTGCTTCTTGCCAAACAACCGGCTAAACAGGTTAGATATGGTCAGTCCCATCTTTCCTATTCCACTTCAATAACTTATCAAAAAAGAGATTTTAATTATGACTTTCAACGCAATTACGTGCAGTTTTAATCGACAGCTATTTCTATGCCACGTCAATCTTGCCAGCGCACGTGACGTCACCACATAGCCCAGAATTCCCTTTTCCGCAGAGCTAACACTTTAAAAATATTACTTTAAGTAAGTAAGTATCGTTCATTTGCATCCGACAAACTCATCGCACCGACGTGGTGAAAAGTGATTAGCTAGACAATGAGCCAAACAGCTAAAAAATACGTTCAAGCTAACACAAGGGAAGTGAAAAGAACTCAGAACTCAAATGGTCAAATTGCAAATTATGCGCTGTAACAACACCACAGTATAAATAGGCCTACTAAGAATGCAATCGTAGCCTAGTCTAATCGTAGCCTAATCTTCAATTCTCCATTTTCTAGAGCGCCACTTGAAAGCCATGCGCAATGCACCATGCAGCTTATCCACGAGCGCTGTGCTTATTTTGTTAGCTTTTTTTCTTCAAAATTAATATTGGATGAAGATTGATCTCAAATCAATTCTAAACAATTTCGGACAATAATAATTTATTAAGGCCTAGTGAAAGTCAGATATGCTAGCCTAGTCATGGTGTAAGAAGGGATGGTGTGCGCACTTGACTGAAATTTGTGGCTAAAGTCGCTAGATGGCGTAGCATGCAACAATTGATGGACCTCGCCCATAAGCCTAATGGAATTTCATGATATTGTATGGCATATATACTTAGGCCTATACTCCTTCACTGCATGTCCGTTCCTTAGTGCCAGTCTCATGCCTGAACGAAGGAGGAGGACGACACAAATTATCTTTGCTATGTTCTGTTCCATCTGCTCTTTGTTTCCTTTTCTCTTGTGTTCCGTGTTCTCTGTTCCATGTGATGTTATTGTGTTCCCTGGGTTCCAATGTTTTCTTTGTCCTCTGACCCTGATGTTCGTATCGATGTTCCGTGTTCCCTTGTTCTCTGTGATGTGCCCTCTGTTCCCTGTTAATTGATGTTCCGTGTTCCTTGTTCCATGTGAAATTCCAGGTTCCTTATGTTCCTTAATTGTTTATATTCCTTATATATGTTCCACGGTCCCTGTTGTTTGTTTCGCGTCCTTTGTTTTCTTATGTCGCTGGTGTTGAATGTTCCAATGTTCCTTGGTGTTCCCTGTTTCTCATGTTCCACAGTCGTTGTTACATATTCCGCGTTCCATGTTGCATACCGGTAATATTTCTTATGTTTATCCTGATGATTCATGTTCCTTTTGTTCCACGGCCCTTGTTGCGTGTTTTGCGTTCCTTGTTCCTTAATGTTTCTGATGTTCCCTCTGGTGTTCCATGTTCATTAAGCTCCACAGTTTTGGTTGCGTGTTCCGCGTTCCGTTTTTTTTATTGCCTCTGAAGTTCCTACGATGTTCCTTGTTTCTCATGTCACCTTGTGTTTATTGTGTTCCTTATTCCGTGTTGCATATTCCTGGTTCCATGTTCCTTAATGTTTCTTGTGTTTCCTCTTATGTTCCTTGTTCCTTGCGTTCCACGGACCTTGTTGCGTGTTCCACATTCCGTGTTCTGTTTTCCAGCGAACGTTCCCTGATGTTCACCTGTTCCTTGTGTTCCACATTCCTTGTTCCACATTCCGTGTTACATGTTTCTTAATGATTCTGATCTTCCCTTTTATGTTCCATGTTCATTACGTTCCACGGACCATGTTGCGTGTTCCACACTCCGTGTTCTCTAATGTTTCTCATTTTCCCGTGATGTTCCAGGTTGTCTATGTTCCATTTTTCTTGTTGTATATTGCTTACATTCCACGGTCCTTGTTGCTTGTTCCGCGTCTTTTTTCTGATGTCTCTGGTGTCCCATGTCATGTTTCATGCTCCTTATGCTCCCTGTTCTTTGCGTCCCCATTCGTTGTTCTTCACTGATTCTAATTTCCCCTGATGTTCCATGTTCCGTATGTCACCTGATGGTCCATGTTCCTTGTGATCCAATTCCGGTTGCACTTTCCGTGTTCCATGTTCCTTAATGTTTCCTCTTATGTTCCATGTTCCTGAATGTTTTTGATGTTTCCTCTTATATTCCACGTTCCTGAATGTTTTTGATGCTTCATCTGATGTTACATGTTCCTTACGTTCTACAGTCCTTGTGGCGTGTTCCGGAATGCATGCATGTTCCGTGTTCCTCGTCCTATATTCCCATATTCTCTGAACATTGTTATCTGTGATGCTTCATGTTCTTTGCGTTCCACGTTCTTTGTTGTATATTAGGCCTATGTTCCTATGTGTTCCGTGTGATGTTCCATGTTCCCTGCAATGTTACCTGATCCTCATCGCCACTAGTATGTTCCAAGTGATGTTCCCTGCTATGTTCCTGCACTCTCCTTGTCCCTATGTTCCATGATTCGAATGTTCCTTACGTCTTGCTCTATATTCCCTGTGCTGCATGTGCGCAAAAGGCGACAGTAGCGCCACCTGCTGAACTAAAATATGTCGAGCCAAAAACGTTGTATGGCCAGTATAGGAAGTGCGCACACCATCCCTTCTTACACCATGGCCTAGTTAATAATAATAATTAGGCCTATTCTATGGTCGTTTTTTAGATTTCTCTGAACGTTGTAAAACCGGCTCAAATTGCTGACCTTTTACTGACCGTTCGCAGACGGTTGTCCTTTGAGACTTCCAACAAAACATAGGTAGACGTCGGCCTAGTAAATATCAGTTTAAAAATCCAACGACTTTAATTGTGTTACCATTTACATCTACAAATCGAATTAGGCTAGGCCTACTTTTGCACTGCACAAGGCTGTATGTAAGTATGTATGTATGTATGTATGTATGTATGTATGTATGTATGTATGTATGTATGTATGTATGTATGTATGTATGTATGTATGTATGTATGTATGTATGTATGTATGTATGCATGTATGCATGTATGTATGTATGTATGTATGTATGTATGTATGTATGTATGTATGTATGTATGTATGTATGTATGTATGTATGTATGTATGTATGTATGTATGTATGTGTGTATGTATGTATGTATGTATGTATGTATGTATGTATGTGCGTGTATGTATGTATGTATGTATGTATGTATGTATGTATGTATGTATGTATGTATGTATGTATGTATGTATGTATGTATGTATGTATGTATGTATGTATGTATGTATGTATGTATGCATGTATGTATGTATGTATGTATGTATGTATGTATGTATGTGTGTATGTATGTATGTATGTATGTATGTATGCATGTATGCATGTATGCATGTATGCATGTATGTACATGCATATTTGCACATGTAGGGCCTATGTATTCGCACTATGCCATGTGTATGCTTGCTTGTATGCGTTAATAAAATGCGTTTGTGTCTATGTAGGCCTATATGCACTCGCAAATGTGAATGCATTAGCAATCATGATCGTGAGCGTTTCGATTGGCAAATACGACGATGGAGAATGGTTTTCGTGGAATGGTGCGTCGATCCTATAGCCTACAGTATGAATCTGTACAATGATTCCGTTCAGTGGAAGATTGAGGCGTGCTAGAAACAAATGAAGTGGGACGTTCGAAATAATAATAATAATAATAATAATAATAATAATAATAATAATAATAATAATAATAATAATTGTGTCAACGTACGATTTCATACACAAAGCAGAGACCGCACATCGTCGACAAATAATAACCAAGTTTACTTTAGACATAATTATTGTTATATTAATTATTATTAAGAGCGGAATATTCAATGACTACCACGAATAGACACATTTCAAAGCATGTTTACCTGATTGGGAAGTATAGGCCTACTATATTGCCTGCAATTAGGCCTAATTGTAAATAATGCGCTAAATGTCAGTCAGTCAGTCAGTCACTCAGTCACTCAGTCAGTCAGTCAGTCTGTCAGTCAGCCAGTCAATCAATCAGTCAGTCAGTCAGTAAGTCAGTCAGTCAGTAAGTCAGTCAGTCAGTCACTCAGTCACTCAGTCACTCAGTCAGTCAGTCAGTCAGTCTGTCAGTCAGCCAGTCAATCAATCAGTCAGTCAGTCAGTCAGTAAGTCAGTCAGTTTGTCAGTCAGATTGTCAGTCAGTCTGTCTGTCAGCCAGTCAATCAATCAGTCAGTCAGTCAGTCAGTAAGTCAGTCAGTTTGTCAGTCAGATTGTCAGTCAGTCTGTCAGTAAGTCTGTCGGTCGGTCGGTCGATGAATCAATCTGTCAAATCTGTTTGTCTTTCTGTCTGTAATGACCACACTGTCTCCAATCGAGTTCTCGCACATATTATTATTACTTGCATCTACACTGTATATGTCAACTCTTCAAGCCTGACATCAGAACAATGCACCTATATTTTCATAAGTCAGTTGAATTTGTAATTAATTTATTGTCATAATTTCGATGAACTCGCAGGTCCTTTCATGTCACTGACGTTGCAATTGCATGCCGTAGCAAACACCTGGTCCTTCACCCACACCCACACGCGCACACACGCACACACACACACACACACACACACACAAACACACACACGCACACACAAACACACGCACAAACACACAAACACACACACACACACAAACACACGCACACACACAAACACACACACACACAAACACACACACACACACTCAATCCAAGACTTGTAAATAACAGTTATGACTGCAGATCAACCGATGAAATGATGAAATGTACTGAAGACACGTTTTCAACTTTTCATACGTTAGCGTGATCGCGACGCATTGCACTCTATGCAGCAGATGATGACAGGCCGATATATAGGCCAGGGGCCTAATTATTATTAATTAATTATATTGTCATGTGATTCTTATAGAAATTGATTCTGACTTACACCTTGCGAGTTACAGGTTCTTCGCTCCATCGCTCAGATATTATCACGGTCGGAGTTTGGTTTCCGTTCTTGGGGAGCTAACCCCGAGTCTGGGCCTTATTGTGGGGGGGGGCTAACCTCAAAAGGATACCATTTTCATGGTAAAAAGTTGAATCTGGGCCTTCTTGGAGGGGCTTGGCCTCCTAGCCTCTGATAAACTCCGCCCATTGATAGTATTGTATTCAACGAGCCATAAAATAATGAAGACATCAGTACGTCGCCAAACGTATCTACAGGGTGCGCCAAAAATTACCCCCCTAAGATTTTTGCCAATATCTTTACCAAAAGTAAAAATTTTAAGATGAAATTTTACTGTCTTAAAGAGAATTCATATTTACACATGATGGCCAGATTTCATCAAAATATTTTAAATAGAACAAAAGTTATGCCACTTTTAGTGAGGCCACCCACCGTTTTTTGACGATTCAAAAACGCGACGCAACAAAAAGGAATAAAAATCCAATCCAATTATTCTGGCCAATATCTTGGCCAAAAGTAAGAATATCGAAATGAAATTTACAGACTTAACGACAATTCATATCTGCATATGATGGTCAAATTTCATCAAAATATTTCCAAAAGAACAAAAGTTATACCACTTTTAGTGAGGCCACCCCCCCCCCTTATTTTTGACAATTTAAAGATGTAACGCAGCAAAAACACGATTTTATTAAGTCTCATCTCAAATAATTATTATCAAATAGCCTTGATATTGACCGATGATCATTATTATAACCATTTAAAAAAGAAACAGGTACCAGCGTAGCTGCACGTCACTGAGAAGACACTTAGCAAGACGACAATCAAATTGGTAAATAAGGAATCTGTCAGATTAATCAGGGGTTCATCAAGAACTTTGCAAAGAGACTCAAAAGAAGTTTTGGCACTGGCTGTGGGCACATTGAACACAAGTTGTGAAGCACTACCAAGTTCATTTGGCAACAGTTATTTGAGATGAGACTTAATAAAATAACGTTTTTGTTACTTTGTGTTACGTTACCCGTACGTTTTTGAATCGTCAAAAACTGTGGGTGGCCTCCGTAAAAGTGGTATAACTTTTGTTCCGTCTGAAATATTTTGATGAAATTTGGCTATCTTGTGTCGATATGAATTCTCTATAAGCCTGTAAAATTTCATTTCGAAATATTTACTTCCGGTCAAGATTTTATCAAAAAACCTCGCTTTTGTTGCGTTTCGTTTTTCAATCGTCAAAAAACGGTGGGTGACCTCCCTAAAAGTGGCATAACTTTTGTTCTGTTCTAAATATTTTGATGAAATCTGGCCATCATGTGTAAATATGAATTGTCTATAAGACTGCAAAATTTCATTGCAAAATCTTTACTTTTGGCCAAGATATTGGCAAAAAACCTAGAGGGTATTTTTTTGGCGCACCCTGTATAGGCCTACTAAAATCACTATTAGCAACGTATCTATAGGCCTGCTAAAATCATTATTAACAACGTATCTACATGTATAGACCTGCTAAAATCACTATTAGCAACGTATCTATCGGCCTACTAAAATCACTATTAGCAACGTATCTATAGGCTCATAAGCGTACGAGAGATTTCAGCAGTGGGGGGGGGGGCAAAGATTGAACTTCTGCCAGAAAAATATATCCGGTAAAAAAGTTGACGACTTTTTTGTCGTTCGGGGCTGTGTTTGCCCGAAAAACCAGATTTGCCCGAAAGTTGACGACTTTTTTGTCGTTCGGGGCTGTGTTTGCCCGAAAAACATAGACTTGCCCGAAGGTCCAGGAAGGGCATTTGACCCCCCTGGACCCCCTCCTCGTACGCCTATGTATAGGCCTACTAAAATCACTTTTAGCAGCGCCGCTCATGCAGTTTGCTACAACGGTTATACGAAGAGATGCAGAAGAAAATAAATTGTGGTTGAAATAATGGAACGCATCAATGGCACGAGACGTGACAATGAACAACGAAAGCCCCAACAGTTGGCTGAACTGCAATTTGCCTGCAGCAGTCTACCCGAGCGAGGACAGGTAAAAGACGCTTGATGACTGTTACTGCTGTGGCTTTTCGTGAAGCTGAATGCAATTATGGAGAGAAGTATTCATGTACAATAATTATACATTGTATGTCTGAGTCCAGGTACAACGCTAACTGACAAGCAACAATTCTTTTCATAACTGGAGACAACGATAGTATACGTTGATGATGATGACGATGATGATGATGATGATGATGATGATGATGATGATGATGATGATGATGATGATGATGATGATGATGATTATGATGATGATGAAGATGATGATGATGATGATGATGATGATGATGATGATGATGATGATGATGATAATAATAATAATAATAAAAATATTTTAAAAAAATAATAATATCTCTACGACGATTAGGTGCCGTTCCAGATGTTTTCATTCTGTTCTTAATATAAGTCCCCAAGGGATCCTAAATACCTCGGGGCAAAAAAATAATTATAATAATAATATTCTTTATTGAACAATCCGGTTGACAGACCGCAGCTTATTTAGCCTACAGCGTAGGTCTACATTTACAAGAACGCAAATTAAATGACAGAAGACTTAACTGCTAACAGCCTGAAATACACGGCGCCATTAGCAGCCAACAAAGCCCACCCGCCCTATGGGGATCGAACTCGGGTCCGCTGATCCCCATGCCAGTGTGTTATCTAATAAGCTACCACTCCCCCTTCTGTCCGAAGTTCGGTATTTGTCAGTCATCTCAAGGAATCAAACACCTACATGTATGCCGGTCGTCCCGGTATTCATATACATGCAGGTAAGATCGCCGGTATACCACATACACACACACACACACACACACACATATATATATATATATATATATATATATATATATATATATGAAGGTCAGATCGCCTGAAATTGAGCCATCATGCTCGAGGATCCGCAGCACTGCATGTAGGCATGATCAATCCACACACCTTGGCATATATCTGTATCCTCCTATAAGTAATAATCAACGTTGTAGTAGACCATTGAATATGGATAATTATTATAATTGTGAGCAACATGCGAAAGATGAAGAAAGGTCAGTGGAGTGTTTCAGCGCTGCCTCTGATCGTGAAGACATGTAAAGCTGCTGCTGCTGCTACTGCTGCTGCTGCTGCTGCTGCTGCACTCCGGTCGGTGGTCCTCGTTGTTCGTTGGAACTTTCGCAGAACAGCCGATCGGAATGAGTTGTTGAAGGCGATGTAGAAGAAGACGTTGACTGAGTAGTTCATCTGTTCAAGGATCTGAGCCACCTCTCGAAAGACGATCATCGATGGATCGGTGGAGAGAAGGATGCTGCAACCGTTGAAGAAGCAGACGAGATATGCCATTGAGATGGGAGAGACGAGGACGATGAAGGCTGCGGTCAACACGAGCAACACAACCGTCGTCTTCTGTCGCTGCAGTCGACTCCTGCTGCTCTGCATCCGTGGAATCACCATCACCGCTGCTGCTGCTGCTGATGCGGAATGATCGCTTGGGGCGATGGCGACCACCTGTTTGCGTCTGCGACGTTTGACGGCGATCAGCCTGTGAATGACGCATCCATTCAACTGGATCATGATGAGCGAAGGAATGACGACGTAGATGACAGATGCCATGGCAGCCAGCCAGAAGTAGCCATCGTGTTGATTCTTCACCATGTAGTTGTTGATGCATGTGCCTTGTATGACGCGGTCGCACATGACGCCCCAGACGGCGTCATAGGTCGTCAGACCGACAAAGATGGCGACCATCGCCACGTAGGCGTTCCGCTTGTTGCACACTTGCTTCATTCGCAGCGGATGGCAGACAGCCACGAATCTTTCGACCGCGACCAGTGCCATCAGCCAAGCGGAAAAGAACTTTCCGGTTCGGTAAGTCCAGAAGAAGAACTTGCAGCCGGACTCCGACAGACCCTTCAGGTCGATTCCAGTCAACTTCGTGAAGCTGGCTTTCGTGAACGGAAACTGAAGGTCAACGACAAGGTCACAGATGGACATGACGGTCAGGACGTGACTGACCGTCATGCGTTGTGACTGTTTGCTGGTCATGATCGTTAGGATCAGAAGGTTGCCTATGACGCCAATGACGAAGAGCAGCGGGATCGTGACGTAGGCAAGGACGTCGATCCACACGCTGATGTCAGCCGACGGGGGAAAATCCCGCGTCATGTTGGCTGATGACTTGTTATAAGCAACAGCCGACATTGTGGTTTCGTCAGCTGTAAGATCAAGTTTTTGTTATTAAATAATGATGAACAGAAAGCAGGGGCTGTTTTAAAGTAATTTTTAGAACTGCACAACTTTTTCCTTCCTTTCCCATCCTCCATGGCAAATTACTTCCAATCGGACAATGACCTTTTTGCTAGTTTTAACTGTACAAAAGTGCTTCTACAACTGCACATTTTGTGTAGCCTACAACTGCACGTTAAAAAAACCCTGACAGAAAGACATCGTAAGATTTCTGTAATAAACATTCATCATTTGCATGGTGTCTCTATATGCTATATCGACTTGACTCACAGGTTCTGGTTATCTTGTTCCCATCGAGAAGGAAAGAAGAAAATAGAAAGAAGAAGAATAATAAGAAGTAGAATCCTTAAAATTTATGACATAGTCTAACGACCTATTAAAAATTCGCAGCCAATTTTCTTGACTTACCTTTTTTCGCTGTCGAACTGGTTTTGTCGGGTTGACCACTGGTGGACGTGGTGGTGGCAGTCGGAATAGGAGGTGAGTCGCTGGAGTAGGAGGAGGAGGAGGAGGAGGAGGAGGAGGGGGAGGATGTCCGAGGTGGTATGGAGCTATCGCCAAATGGATAGCACATGAGGACGACGACGACGATCAGTTTTACTCCAGCCAAGCAAGACATCATCGTGTTGAAAGTATACCATGCAACAGCAACAGCAGCAGCAGCAGCAACAGCAGCAGCAACAGCAGCAGCAACAGCAGCAGCAGCAGCCAGCAGGTCTCTTCCTCTCCTTAAGTGATTGGAAGGCAACGCTTAACTTATACACGTATACCTACTCTTAAGAGTTTAGAATGTGGAAAGCAAAGCGATTCTGATGAATTGCTGCAGTTCATTCGGAATCTGGTGTTGACTGCCGCAGATTTGGTTTGTTTCCATCCCTCATTCAAGCAATGAAGAAGGTGCAGGGCTAAACGAACGACTATATATGGGAATAGAATATAATATTATGGAGGAGTAAAAGGCGTTCACAGAGCTGGAACTTGCGTACGGTATACTCGGGGCGAACCCTCGCGTCGTCGTTTGTCATCTAGAATCGCCTATCAAATTGATAATAGTAATATATTATAAACGCCGACTGACTGCAAGAGTTACTGGCGAGAATGGCTTCCGCTGTGATTGACTGCAGAAGAGACTCGTGTAAATCCCACACTTGCTTTATGGTTATCTGTGACTGTGAGAGCATGAATGCTGCATGATGCATTGATGCATGCAGGTGTGCTGCAAACAACCTAGCATAAGCCAATAAGCACATCTCTTAAGTCTCTGATTTCACATCCGTTTTTTAACACGAATGCACGCAATGTCGGTCTTTTTTGCCGGACCTGCGCTGGGTTGCACGCAATAGGCCTACATACATACAGGGTGCGGCAAAAAATACCCCCCCTAAGATTTTTGCCAATATCTTGACCAAAAGTGAGAATTTTGAAATGAAATTTTACAGGCTTAAAGACAATTCATATCTGCACATGATGGTCAGATTTCATCAAAATATTTCAAAGAGAATAAAAGTTATACCACTTTTAGGGAGGCCACCCCCCAATTGTTGACGATTCAAAGACGTAATACAGCAAAAACACGATTTTATTAAGTCTCATCTCAAATAATTATTATCAAATAGTCTTGATATTGACAGATGATCATTATTATTACTATTTAAAAAAGAAACAGGGTACCAGCGTAGCTGCACGTCACTGAGAAGTCACTTAGCAAGATGACAATCAAATTCTTAAAATAAGAAATAATAAGGAATCTGTCAGATAATCAACAGGTCCATCAAGAACTCTGCATAGAGACTCAAAATAAGTTTTGGCACGGGTGGTGGGCACATTGAACACGAGTTGTGAAGCACTACCAAGTTCATTTTACAACAGTTATTTGAGACGAGACTTTAAAAATCGTGTTTTTGTAACTTTTTGTTGCGTTTCGTTTTTGAATCGTCAAAAAACGGTGGGTGGTCTCACTAAAAGTGGCATAACTATTGTTGGGTTTGAAATATTGTGATGAAATCTGGCCACCATGTGTAACTATGAATTGTCTATACGACTGTAAAATGTCATTTCGATATCTTTATTTTTTACCAAGATATTGGCAAAAAACCATTAAACAATTGCGTTTCGTTTTTGAAACGTCAAAAAACGGGGGGTGACCTCCCTAAAAGTGGCATAACTTTTGTTCCGTTTGAAATATTTTGATGAGATCTGGCTATCGTGTGTCAATATGAATTGTCTTTAAGCTTGTAAAATTTAATTTCGAAATTCTTACTTTTGGCAAAAATATTGGCAAAAAACCTAGGGGGGGTCATTTTTTTTGCCGCACCCTGTATAGTTTACATGCAACAGTATAATACGTGTTATGTTCTTCCATTAATGTGTATTTTACGCTGGAGCGATTGACGTGGAATAAACCGCTTCTTTGTTGATTGATACTTCGTTTAACAACATAATGAACCAGATGCTACCCGCCTTCATATGATGATGTTGAGCCAACCAAATAATTATAATTGGAGCAGGTGTGTATGCCTAATGCCATTGATGTAGAATACAGAAAACACGTGGTATATATCCACTGATTCACTCACAGTTCTAAAGTAGGCCTATGCTGTGCTTACGACTTGCATTGTAAAATTTACACGTATAAAGGACTAGAGTACGACGTACATTTTTCTCTATTTCGAGCTTTGAACGATTAAAAACAATTTTCTGCAAATACCGCAACGCGTAATTGTTATCGATAAAAATCATAACTTGTATGAATGTATGATGCGAGATTAAAGACTCGGTCTAACAAGGAGGACATGGAGTTATGGAAATGGCATCGGAGTTCATTGAGCGCATGTTTATTCAGTGAATAAAACAACATCGTTGAATGTAAGACATACATGTATAGGCTTCAATTCAGTCAGCGTATAATAATAATAATTTATTCATTGAGCTTTGAACTCGATTTGCTTATCCTACAAAGTTAAAATCACTGTAAATTTATTTAATCGAAATTAAATTACTGTCAACTGAACCGAATTAGAACCTGACACGTAGGTCTACAGTAAAACAGACACATCTGTCACTTATTGAAGGAATTTTCTAACGAGCATTTGGGTTCACGAATGCAAGCAATGTTGCAGTTAATTAAAATGATTGTCTCACCACCCTCCCTAGCTCCAACGTTCCCTAGATCAGGCTAGATGTGCCCCAATCTCCACACGACGACTCGTTCGCCTTCAGATCATGAACCTATAATATTATACTATTCCAGGATGAATAATAATATTATTTATTATTGCATCATCCAATCACCATTCAACCATGACCTGAGCATGATAGAGACCAATACCGGGTAGGCCTAATAGGCTAATTATTGCTAATTTGAATTTTCTTTTCTGTCAAGTGTAAAAATGACGACGACGACGACGACGACGATGAAGATGATTATGATGATGATGATGATGATGATGATGATGATGATGATGATGATGATGATGATGATGATGATGATGATGATGATGATGATGATGATGATGATGATGATGTGCTATTATTTTGAAGTGTTGAAGCCTGAAATTAAAGATCTTTCTTCTTTTTAGAAAATGACAATTAACATTGTTTCTTCTGGGGATGAAGAGTAGGGGTAAACGGAACCCTCCACAGAGGCGTACATGTAGCAACCGCCCTCCATACCCTCCGACCGAAGGGGGCCCCGCAAGGAAGGGGCCCCTAAAAGTGTCAAAAAATGAAAGGTGTGACTATAGGTGATTGACATCCATTGAAGCCATTGCACAATCCGTGTGAGTTTTACTGACAAAACCGTGAACGGCGTGAAGCCGTTATTCCCTTTTTATTTACTGTAATACTGTTGGGTTGGTGTCAGGAAGGGCATCCGGCCAGACCATAAGCCCTCCCATCCTAAATTCCTGGCTATGCCACTGGTAAACACGCATCACCATATCAGTT
This sequence comes from Lumbricus rubellus, assembly GCA_945859605.1. NCBI lineage: Eukaryota > Metazoa > Annelida > Clitellata > Crassiclitellata > Lumbricidae > Lumbricus > Lumbricus rubellus. The sequence goes on along the minus strand of OX243815.1, from coordinate 32,439,042 downwards.
TAGTGCAATTCATGTTATAATGGTTTATTGTGATGGTCTAAATTTCTAAAACAATAGACCTACTTGAAACAACGCTTACGACAAATCGACAATGTAGGCTGCACATAATTACATAAATCTAACCATTTATAAAAAATCTTTACCTGAAGGATGAAAGAAACAAATAATAATCAAGCAAACCAGTCTGACTGCCAGACCTTGGCTTATAAGCGAGTGGCTATTATAGTAGGGTGACCATACGTCCCGGTTTTCCGGGACATGTCCTGGTTTTTTGTGGTGCGTCCCGGTGTCCCGACGACTTTGGCAAAAAGGCCAAATTGTCCCGGTTTTTGACAAGTAGGAAACTTGTATATTGAAACGTCAGTTTTATGTAACTCACAGAACAAAGTGTAGTTTTTAACACAAAAAGTCGTATAGAAAGAGAAGAACTTTGTCAATTTATATGGAATATTTTATTACATATTTGGTAGTCTATTGAGTTTAGTTAATAGATGTAAAGGATCAAGGTGTAACGAGAAATTCTTCTAATATAGAGGTGCCTACAATATGGCGGAGCCAGATCTAGGTTATGTCGATTTTGGCAGATTGCACCAGGGTAAAAATGGGAGTTCGACCGCTAATGACGGCACTGAAGCTACTGCACTAGAGCAATTTTCTTCGACAACTTAAAATGCTGTAATTTTATTGTGGAAACGTTTAAAAAATTGATTATGAGGGGCATATTTCCTCCACAAGCCCCTTTCCCTGCTCGGCGCTGAACACCTCGGCGGACGTCCACCGGGTTCTCCTGTGTGCCCCAGAAACATTAAATCTTCATATGACTAGAGAACCAACTGTGCACCGATTGAGGGAGTGTTCTCGACTGTAAAAGAGTAGGCCTGCACTGACGACTAGGCAGGTTGTAGATTTCTACACTGAAATCCATGCTCGGCATCAAATTTAATTGAGCTTATAGGACTCGGCCTTCGATAGTATAGCCCTGTAGTTAAGGAATTAGGCACACGCACAATTGATATTTTCCTAAAAGTGTCCCGGTTTTTGATGGCCAGAAAATGGTCACCCTATATTATAGTGTAACTGACCAGTGCACGTGCACTAAGACGATGAGACGATTGGAGCAGCATAATGTTACCCGTGCTTCAAAGAATTTTTCATTAAAAGTAACAGACGTAAAGGGAATTATAGACGACGATAATAATTATTATGACTGAAGAGAATGTCATGTGAAAAAATATACTGAAGAGTTTTATAACAATAGATGAGACGACAACAGGATGAGAGAGTATACGCTATAGAGGAAATATGAGACTCAGAGCTGAGCAGAAGACACAACGAGACAAACAGACAGACATACAGACAGACAGACAGGCAGACAGGCAGACATAAAGACGGAAAGCAATAAGATCAGATGCTGTGATAAGTCTCCAAGGATTTTCCTCAATGAAGTTCTTTTGAAGTAGCCTATACATAATAATAATAATGATGAAGTCGCCAGGTATAGACTTAACGATTGAACATGAATTCTACCTCAGAGTAGATGCGGGGGAAAGTATGGCAAGTGCGGAAAGGGACGTTGTACGAATTAATGGACGGTAGAGAGAAGGCCAAGTTATAATACTCAATAACCCTTGAAGATAATCTTACAAGAATTTAATTAATTGTTGACTACAGATTAAATACAGACCCAGTCTTGCTGCTAGGCCTACTTCTTGTTACCGCTGTGTAGGTCTATGCACAGACACAATATGACTCTATAGGCCTATATATAAATTTTAAAATATAAATATATCTTATATAGCCTAATTATATAGTACATTACATATTATTATTGTTATAGGAGTGGCATATAATTATACCATCGTATCATCTGGGGGTTCAAATAGAGCACATTGGTTTGCACACTGGCACCAGAGTTCGAGCCCCATACGATATAGTCCTATAGACGTGCTTTGTAGACTGCTATCAGCGCCGCGTGCCGTGTGCAGGTCGTCTGTTACCGGTAGTAGTTAATATTAAATTAATGTCTTCCGTGATTTGTGTTCTTGTGATTTGTTTCAATTGTAAGCTACACTGTAACCGGTTATGGTCTTCAACCGGATTGTTCAATCAAGGAAAATTAATATTGTCTCAGACGTGGACTTATTTAGCATTATGTAGTGTTAAGCAAGAGTCAGTGAATAGAATGAATCACTCTAATTATATGCTGCGTATAACGATAAAATTAAGAGAAGCCAGTAGCACAGTAGGGTAGGGTGGGGCATAACGCCTAGTGTGGGGAAGACGCCCCCGCTGAATATCTTTGCATTTGGCGACTTTTGGGGGGATTTGATAACTGTCCATGACATCAGACGCCATTACGAATTATAGGAAGTTCAAACGTGATCAATTTCTTGTTTCGGTGAAGGACAGCAAATAAAAGTTTGTTTTTGGTGTCTTTTTTCTAATGTTCGTATGCAATTCATTCAGCTGTAATTAATTCCATGTTTAAGGGATCGGCATGAGCCTTATGTCATTATTTAGCTAAATAAATGCACAACAGAAATATAGCTTACAGTTATCAATTCAGTTTAATAAAGAACCGACAAAATCAATAATAGCAGACAACCATGGATGGGGCAAAAGGCCCCATACACTGCGGGGCAAAAGGCCTCATACGCTGCTGGGCAAAACGCCGCCCGGGGCGTTTTCCCCCAATACAGATGGAAACGCCAATTTCATCAATAAATTTGGTTAGTTTCATATAATTTGTTATGTTACAAAATATATAGGCCTATTAATATGATTGTCTTTGCTTTGTGCAATATTGGGTAGGCTAAAATAATGTTTCTATGGTATATAATTGAATTTGAAGACGGTGTGCAAATACATGCGGAAAACACAGCGTGCAGCCTATGGTTCAACTTGCCTTGCTGCGGCTCAAGTCACGCCACAAGTCTGTTTTTCCTCCAAAATATGAACAGCTACTCCTCCAGCACATCTTAGAAATGAAGAAGACATTCTTTGGCTTGACCACGTCAGATGTACGCCATTGGGCTTCTTGCCCCATGTAAAAGGGCTTCTTGCCCCAGGTATGGGGCAAGAAGTCCTTTTACACTATAGTTGAATAAAAATTGATTTTTTTTCGAATTGGACTAACATTATGTAAAATCAACATTTCTACTGAATAGTGCATATAATGCAGCTACTTGTCACCAATTTTGGTTGTATTCAGATTGCGCAACTTTACTGTGGGGGATGTCAAACGTTAAAGGGGGCGTCCTGCCCCACCCTACCCTATAATAGCCTAATTTACAATCTTACCAGCGCTGCTGCGATGATCTTGCCGGTGTCACGAAATAAAGTCTCCCCCCGAAACGAAGTCTCCCCCCGAAACAAAGTCTCCCCCTGGCTGAAAATCTGTTTCGAAAGACATTTTTCTGGTGTAAAAGTATATAAATGTTCGTGTTAAGTAACGTGTTATCGTGTTAGCAACGCAAACTAACGGTTTGATATGCTCATCTATTAATTTTATGCGACTGTAGCCGATTTCACGATCAACGGGGGGAGACTTTGTTTCGTGGACGGAGGAAATATTCTCTCCCCCCGGAGACTTTATTTCGGAATATAGTCTCCGGGGGGCGAATTTATTCTAGAACAGATCCTCCGGGGGAGAATCTATTTCGAAATAAAGTCTCCGGGGGGAGACTTTTAGGGGGGAGACTCTGTCACGCGACACCGGCCTTTTCATCTTCGTGAGTCCGGTCGATTGACACCATGCTAAACATTTAATGCGATTGAGATCTTTCTCGACTATTATTGAATCATTTAGTGAACGCCGAGGGGGGTCCCAATTCCCTATCACCCACCATCACCCCCCCTGCAGTTTCTTTGTGCACGTGAAATGAATTTTTGTTTCGTCGTATATTTACTCAAAACGAGATCTGAAGCGTTTATAGATATTTTTCATATTACATGTAAGCTTACATATATTTCTCGTAGTTCGTGACCTATCATTACCTACCTTCCGGATGACCTGACATTGCGGTTCGATCAATATTTAACAGTCCACCAGATTTCATCTGTCATCTAAATATTCTATGATAGATTTTAACTTGAGATTCCATCTGTCATCTAAATATTTTATGATAGATTTTAACTTGAGATTCCATCTGTCATCTAAATATTCTATGATAGATTTTAACTTGAGATTTCATCTGTCATCTAAATATTCTATGATACATGTAGATTTTAACTTGAGATTCCATCTGTCATCTAAATATTCTATGATAGACTTTAACTTGAGATTTCATCTGTCATCTAAATATTCTATGATAGACTTTAACTTGAGATTTCATCTGTCATCTAAATATTCTATGATAGACTTTAACTTGAGATTTCATCTGTCATCTAAATATTCTATGATAGATTTTAACTTGAGATTTCATCTGTCATCTAAATATTCTATGATAGATTTTAACTTCGCGCAAGCTTGAATTTCTGTTCTTGCAGTTAGGCTATATACGCATGTTTCGTAGTCAAAATTGTAGCTAATATTCATGGGTGGAGTTTAACAGTGGTTAGGCCCCCCAATGAGGCCCAGACTCGGGGTTAGCCCCTCCCAAGAACGGAAACCAAACTCCGCCCATGCTAATATTTGAACTGGTCACTTTCCCACGCTCACTTTGTTCATGCAGCAGTCACACGTACGTCCTCTTCTTCTTCTTCTTCTTCTTCTTCTTCTTCTTCCGGTCCGGTATTCACTCGGTTGTTTGTGTTCAGCCGTTAGAAAGAGGATTCGACGATGTTTTAAACAAATAACTGTTCAACTAAACATTAAGCGATTGTTCCCTGTACAAGAATCTGAGATGAACGATCGAAGACGACGAGAGAACAATAGAAAGCAACTGACTGACCAAGGTCAGGATGAAGATGATGACGATGACGATGACGATGATGATGATGATGATGATGATGATGATTATGATGATGATGATGATGATGATGATGATGGTGATGATGATGATGATGATGATGGTGATGATGGTGATGATGATGATGATGATGATGATGATGATGATGGTGATGGTGATGGTGATGATGACGATGACGACGACGACGATGATGATGATGATGATGATGATGATGAGAAGGAGGAGGAGAAGGAGAACAGGAACAAGAAAATGAGAAGGAGGAGGAGGAGTAGGAGGAGGAGGAGAAGGAGGAGGAGGAGAAGGAGGAGGAGGAGGAAAGAGACTAATAGATGTTATATGAAGGCATGAAGAATAGTACAGAATATAGGAATACGATGACCAAGGAACTAGAATGGAAACGACAGAAACGAGAATTTTGGGACGAAGGACTCGGAAAAGGAGTGGGGGACGAAATAGAGTAGAGGGAGTAGATGAGGTTGTCCGTCTTCAGTAGATGGTGGCGATCGGTTGAATGGTGGATCCATTCGAGACAGCGTTTCTGTTGCGTCGTCTGAAGCATGGCATGAGAATCTTTCGCAGCGAATCTCTGAATGATTTGTTGAAAGTGATGTAGAAGAAGATGTTGAGCGAGTAGTTCATCTGTTCCATGATGAGAGAGATCTCGCGGAAGATGACGAATCGCTGATCGCTGATCTGGTAGATGTTCTGACCTCGATAATATCCGTACTGATAGGCAATCGAACTCGGATTCGTGAGTATGATGAACGCTGCGTTCAGTGTCAACAACACCGTTGTAATCCTATGGCTTTTCGAATGCGACGGATGTTTAACCTCTGACCCACTCGCCCCTCCTCCTCCTCCTCCACCTCCTCCTCCTCCTCCTCCTCCTCCTCCCACGTGGCTTCTCTTCTTCCGTTCCAGCACAACCAGCCGGTAGATGACGCACGCGTTCATCGTTACCATGACGACGGTAGGAAAGGCTGCGTAGATGAGGAAGGATGAAAGGATGAATCCGAATAAGTTGTCGGTGACGTTATTCAGACAAAGTCCTTTGATGACCTTGTCGCCCTTGATGCCCCACACCATGTTGAAGGCGCTCAGAGCGATCAGGATGATCGTCATCGTGACGTAGGCGTGACGTTTCGAGCAGACGCGCTTCATGTGAGTGGGAAAGTAGACGGCAACGAATCTTTCGATGGCAACCAACGTCAGAAGCCACGCGGAAAAGAACTTTGCGGTGCGGTAGAACCAGTAGAAGGTCTTGCAGCCGGCGTCTGACAATCCCTTGACGTCGAATCCAAAGAGGTTCGTGAAGCTGCCCTTCGTGAACGGGGAAGTGAGGTTGATGATTAGGTCAGCGATCGACATGACACCGAGCACGTGACTCACCGTCATCTGACGTGACGCACGTGACGTCATCACTCGAAGGATCAACGCATTTCCGGCGACGCTGATCACAAACAGAAGAGGCGTCGTCGCGTAAGTCAGGATGTCCAACCACGTGACTTGCTTAGTGGATGAAGAGGAGGATGGAGAAGATGGAGATGAGAAGGAGGAGTTGGAGGAGGAGGAGGAGGAGGAGGAGGAGAAGATGGCGGGCAGTTGTGAGAAGAGACTGTTCTCTCGTCTGTACGTTGCTTCTGCTTGTGTTGATTCTTCCGTGGATACGTCGTCATCGTCGTTGGATGATTCGAGAAGTTTAGATCTGCAGACGTCGTTTGTTGTTGCGATGAATGATTGGATGTCGAATGTTTCGTTGGTTGCAGAACATAACACTGTCCCAAATGAAATCCACAGGAGAAGGAACCGGATCATTGCTATTGCCACCTTCATGTCTAATTCCATCAGCCACTGAAAGAATTCACGAACAGTTTAATCTATCTTGTTGTCATCGCTATTATAGAGGGTCTATTTGTAAAAAAATTTGCATAGACAAATAGTTTAGTTGTCGTCGTTGATACACATAACCGAAAAAATAGACCTAGTACGGTATAGGGCCTACGCTCTGAGCCTCTGACATCAATATACATGTATGTGACACTAGAACCGTTGCTAGCTTCCTAAATAAGTAGCTCTAATCTAAGAATCTCTCATATATACCAACTTTATCTCACCCACTACAAATAGTTTTCAGTCGTCGTCGTCGTCATCATTCTAATCACCATTCTCGTCGTCATCATCATTCTCGTCGTCCAAATGTCTGATGGCAATGCACTTTCACTGTCGTCTGCCAACAGATAGCAAGAACTGTTCTTGTCTAATTGCTTTAAAATCTGCTACTGCTGTATGGTTATAGAAGACGGTCACGGTGAAGTTTACTGCCGTAGTAAGCTTATATATATATAATATATTATATATATACACATATATTTACATATAGCCTATACATCGATGTTTAAGATTAACGTTGAACCTGGCTCCAGCGGTTTTTACGATATTCTGTGATTACTGTTTGGACTTAAGAGTGTCTTGACATGAAACCTTTGCTGATCGTGCGCTATTAGTGATTGGTCTTTTCATCCTACAATGGCTGATCAAAATGACTAAACACAAATCAAAATTGTCCTTAGTCCACACACAGGTGCAAACCTGGTAGATGCTGGTATTCATCAGCCTAATCGTTTTGTTCTGTATACACGCCAATGACATAGCTATAGGATAGTTTTATCTTTAAAAGTGTCGCATAGATAGACTTCCAACGTATAAAAACATCTTCAAACTGACTCATCTTCTTTGTCTTTGCGACGCGGATTAAATTTTGTCATTAATATTAATTAATTAATTAACCATTAACTGTGTAGGCTGAGCGTGCATGTCTTCAGAGTCCTGCAGGGTCAGTGAAAAAATTTGTCGAATCCATGCACTGTCCTCGCATTTTGAACGACGCGACACCAATCAAAGGAGTTCAGCCACAATGGCATGGAAGCCAGTCCAGCAATTCAGTGTGACACTATTTCCATACAGCTGGGGTATGTTAAACTGACAATCTTGCCTACTGTTTTAAAACGCCATTTCGAATGGAAATAGCGTCGGTTAAGCTACTATTGGTTAGGTCTAGGGCACTAGGCCTACTTACAATCAAGCAGCATGCAACATGATTAATTAAACGAGTTCCTAATGCAAAGAGATATACAGGGTGGTCCAAAATAAACTGAACAGTGACAGTTTTCTTGATATAAGTATAACAATTCAATGTTTAATGCCATTTTTCTTACTTATATATATATTTTCTCTGACGTCATCATTGACTTCATCATTGTTTATCATAGTTTATGGTAAAGAAGTTGTTGTTTATAAGAGATTGTGATCATGGGACGCTTAACTGAGAAAGACCGATGTCTAATTTGGAATCTACGAACTCAGAAACATTGGGGGTCGTGTGGCCCCCAAACAGCCCGGACTTGAATCCAGTCGACTACGCTGTTTGGGGCGCCCTTCAACAGATGGTATACCGTCGTAGAAGTTTCACCACAGTGGATCAGTTGAAAGAAACAATCGTCACAGAGTGGACCAAGCTGTCACAGCGTTTCATTGACCGCGCAATTGATCAATGGCGTCGTCGGCTTCAATGCGTGGTCGAGCAGCAAGGATGACACATTTTATGTAACAAAATCCATCCATGCATGTAATGTTACAGTAAAAATAATAAATATTGCTGTGTTTTTGTGAATTTTCACGGTTATATTTGAATTGGTCTAAATAAAGTACTATCAATTTATCATTGTGCCATTTATTTTGGACCACCCTGTAGGTTGCACTCAAGATTATGTCCTAATCCAAGATCTTGATTTGCACCAGAGCACCAGAGCATGTTCAAAAGCGAATTCAGAGCAGTTGATGACAACAACGATGGACTCTATACTCCATCATTGACGCAAGTTTGCCAGACAATAACTAGACATTGATCCATAATTCCATATAATATATTTCTTATTAGTTGCTCTGCTTCAGGCATTCTTCCCCTATAGAACTTCAAAGACGCCGGTCGACTTTCTTCTCAGAACTCAGCGTTGTCTTTAGATCTCTGTAATTGTGTGGATACGTTGTCCATCAATCAGTCCAAGGACAAAATAGTTCTCTGTCTTCCGGTGACCTTGACCTTCACTCCGTTTATTCTACCTTGTACATTCCGAGAATCAGACTGAGATACTCTGGAGGGTAAATTACCCAAGGTTGAGAAGCCTAGTTGCCGTATAGGTCCAACGTCTTCCAAATGTAGGATGAGCCATCATGATCAACTGGATCATGTGAAATGTGATAAATTGTCTTGTATAGAATTGGAGTAGATTGGAAACAATTAAAGAGGAGAGTTATTTGCATTGTCTTTAATTCAAAGTGGAGTTGGATGGAGAGAACAGGAGAAGGTAGCAGGAGAAGAGAAAGGCAGAAAGAAAAAGACACCATGCATGACCGAACCGAACAGTGCAGGGATGTGAAGAGAGCATCGATCGAACAGTTGATCCTCCGGAAATAAGATTATTATTGCAATCTCAAACGATCATCATTCGCCTTAAAGGAATCGCCTGTATTGGCAGGCTATCTGCATTGTAGCTAAGATAATACTGATAGGCAATAATTATTGTAAGTGTCGTTGTTCAATGGAAAGAGGGAACACAGACTGCAGCCGTAGAATCCACTTAATTGTCTAGCAATGTGAGTGCTGTCGATTACCGCGGAAAGGCTGCAAACGGTGACGAAACTGAAAGCAAAGAAGATCTAATTAGGTGAGTAGCCTACGAGTGAAGCAGATAGAATTATATAAGATCAGTATTTGGTTCAGATTCCTGTAGGCGTGGGAAAAGTCACGAATGTGACTCAGGGGCAGTAGCGGATTCAGAACTATTCAAGGGGGGGGCAAAATCTTTGGTGTTGGGACAGGGAAAAAATTTCGTCGTTGGTCGCCCAAAAAGTTGATGACCTTTTTTACAGTCCTCCAGCCGAAAACCGAATGGGGGGGTCACGTCCCATGGCATTTTTAAATGGGGTCATGGCCGGATTGCCCCCTCCCTGGATCCGCCCCTGCTCAGCGGTGTGTATTATCCAGCCAAATGCAGTGTGGTAGGCCAAAGAAATTTCGAAGGAAATTGTTTGGCAGGATAATATAGAGTATAGGCCTACCGGTAGGCCTATAGTATGAGAGCGACTATTAGGCCTATGGCTTTCGTTATGTTCCATTAATAATTCGTCTGTTTCTAATTCGAATTTACTTACGAATTATTCGAGTCAGAGGTATTATTTGGGAGTTCACTGGTTCGAACTCCCAGAAAAATCCGACCTTTTGAAAACTTGGGTAATTATTCGTTGTGTGTTTGCGGCCATGCATGTCCAGTGAAAGCCCTTGAAATGGAAACCACAAAATTAACTGGCTTCGCCCTCAGTTCGGTGCATATAATGCTAATGACTTGACCAGTTTAACCCCAACGTACGGTTGCGGAAAATATTACCAATATATTTTAGTTCGCCAAGCGACTATTAAGTTTTTATCTACAATCAGGTTGTAACTTCCGCTCTTCATCAGAGAGTTAAATATTGATATTATATTAAATGTTTTTGTTATTCTGTTGTCAAAATAGAATGTCCTGCGGTAGTAGGCGCTAGTGCTTTTACGCTGTAAGAGACAAACCCCGTTGGATTATAATTGTCTTCAGATGTTTAATGGCAGTCGAAAACAATAGCCGTATCAAAACTTCCATCGTCAGTGGTCTACAACACAGTTCAACACTTGAAACAACTTCAGAGAGGTCCATGTTGTATACTGCATAGCATGACCAATAATTGTGAGACCCCGAGCAAGGAGACAGAAAATCACACAAAATCCCTTCACAGCCTGCAGCGCAGTGCAACGGCTTCTCTCTCTCTATTCGTCACGCCTGCATGAGAGAAGCAGCGATTTTGATCGACTGCTAATCAAAGTCGCGTCCTCTCTGTTTAATTCTCGCAAGAGATGTTGCTAATTGCTTTCGGCGACTAAGTCTCAATTTTCTCCTTATTCCAAGCAACGCCTTTGGAAATAATGGGTGGAGTATAGCATAGATCGATTGCACGTTTTCCTAGAGCAGCCTCTGTGCATAAGTAGGCTACGCGTCCTTCTGTCTCACTGTGTGATGCGTTTGCGTACATGTGCTTCTAATGAACGATCGTCAAACGCACTCAGAAGGACACACAATCAGCAACCATTCTACAGGTCATTTGGGTACGGTCTAGTCTCTGTGTGAGTAATAATGTGGTGACCTATAAATGACAACTTAAACTAAAACTATTAATACAATTTTGAGATTCGTATTATCATCTATAAGACTCTGCACCTGGAACAGCCAAGTCTCATCGTCGACGTAATTGACTCGTGGCATCTGGCATCTATACAATGGCATTTATACATGTAAGTGTAGACAGCGACATTCAACCGCTGTGGCGTAATTGAGAAAAGCATTGGAAATGAGAGCATCAATGCAGACCAAAAGACTGCTATTGAAAGAAAAATCTGCATGAAATGAACCTTTCAATGCCTTGTCTTTAAAATAAACAGTACAGTAATCATGAACAATCAGATTATGTATCAGATAAACTTAGATTATAATCAGATGTCTTTAACATAAACAGTACAGTAATCATGAACAATCAGATTATGTCTCAGATAAACTTAGATTATAATCAGATGTCTTTAACATAAACAGTACAGTAATCATGAACAATCAGGTTATGTATCAGATAAACTTAGATTATAATCAGATGTCTTTAACATAAACAGTACAGTAATCATGAACAATCAGATTATGTATCAGATAAACTTAGATTATAATCAGATGTCTTTAACATAAACAGTACAGTAATCATGAACAATCAGATTATGTCTCAGATAAACTTAGATTATAATCAGATGTCTTTAACATAAACAGTACAGTAATCATGAACAATCAGGTTATGTATCAGATAAACTTAGATTATAATCAGATGTCTTTAACATAAACAGTACAGTAATCATGAACAATCAGATTATGTCTCAGATAAACTTAGATTATAATCAGATGTCTTTAACATAAACAGTACAGTAATCATGAACAATCAGGTTATGTATCAGATAAACTTAGATTATAATCAGATGTCTTTAACATAAACAGTACAGTAATCATGAACAATCAGATTATGTCTCAGATAAACTTAGATTATAATCAGATGTCTTTAACATAAACAGTACAGTAATCATGAACAATCAGGTTATGTATCAGATAAACTTAGATTATAATCAGATGTCTTTAACATAAACAGTACAGTAATCATGAACAATCAGATTATGTCTCAGATAAACTTAGATTATAATCAGATGTCTTTAACATAAACAGTACAGTAATCATGAACAATCAGATTATGTATAAGATAAACTTAGATTATAATCAGATGATCTAAAATAATCTAAAGTAAACAGTAGATGCCTATCGCTTTGCAATTGCATACTATAGGCATTAGACAGCTACAGTTAATCTGGTGATGTAAAAGAGTTGCTAATGCGCGATGTTGGTATAGCAGTGATTCTTAGATATAATTATATACCGGTAGTTCAAAATGTTTGAATTTATGTTTACTGTGAGAACATGGTCTGAAACATGTTGTAGTTTGAAACTATTAAAGCGACTATTGTGACTTTATACATTTAAGACCTTAAGACTTTACAATAATTATGAGACACGTACAGGACAGTAACCTACTTAGCCTACTTAATCCAGTGATGTAGGAGGCACTGTAGGTACATTGTCAGTTTTATAGAAAGGAAACGAGAAATATTCTGAGCTAACGTTATAACCGAGCAATGGTCTGCCTAACAGTTCGGTTAGTAGGCTATATAGTCAGTGAGACTTGCAAGAAAAGGGAAGGCTGCAGTGACAGTTAAAAATAGAATGTTCATTGAAGTTGTGACATCGTCGCAGTATAATCCAATATATTCATCAATATCAAAATTGTGTTTAAAATATGCTTATGACTTATAGGCTACATGTATGGCCCTAAACGTATCACTCAATGTTGTGTAGAATAAATACAAGGACTTATCTTCTAAGTAAGAAGAGGCAATAGCAGTGGTGTAGTCCTAAAAAATGAAGTGGGGGAACGCAAAAATGAAGTGGGGGAACGCAAAAAATGAAGTGGGGGAACGCTTCATATTAGGCTTACAAATTTTTTCTCAATTATTAATTTATTGTTATTACAGTAGGCCTACTACTGTACTACTGTACTATTTTCATTTGTCATTAGCTTTTATTTACAAGCCATTGAACATAAATATATCTGCGAAACTGCGAAAGGCTCCAGTAAGTAAGCAGCTGAAACTGTGAATCTTGAATTTTTTGTTTCCTCCCTGGAAAAAAGTGGGGGGGACGGCGTTCCCCCGCGAAAAAAAGTGGGGGAACGGCGTTCCCCCGCGTTCCCCCCACTACACCACTGGGCAATAGTAATATTATTATTACAATATCTAATTGCCTATGTAGTAGATTAGGCCTATAAACGAGTCACTTGAGATTCACGCCAACTATGTGTTTGATCAAATTTGAACGCTTGTCTTACATTTTAAAAAGTAGGCTATGCATGCCTACTCTATCAGTGCGTACATAGGCCGATTAAACAATTCAGGGTAGCCTATTGCTTCAGTAATTTTCAACCAGGCTTCCAGGTTTCCAACCAAGTTTCTCGGCAGTTCAAAATAAAATTCGAAAACATCAACGGAATTTACAGAGGGTTGATACACGGGAAGAACTTTTGCAGCATTCAGTCATTCTCTTGCTAGACACGATTCCTTGTTAAAACATGCATTAGCGTTATTAGACCTACGACCCACCCTACGTGAATACCCGGTACGTGATAATTCTAGCAAGTTGCAATTACATTTATTTGTTGAAGCGCAGAGCACGCGCTGGGTTCCGCCTGCTCTGCATGTGTACTGGGTGCAACAGTGCATAAAGACTGAGAAGCACTGCATTTCTGATCACTGCATTTCACATTTCTCTATTAATTATAGACATTAGACACGTCCGCTATAATCATGTGTCGATCCATACAACACAGATCGGTATACTGTCAATGACACACGTGCTCATTATTTTTAATGGACGTGTCTAAAATTTCCGTCGGCCTTGTGCATAAAAACGTTAGCACATATTTGGTAGAAATTGGCTGTCTATATTCTATAATATACCTATGTACAATTGTGCAAATATACATACCAGGTCCTGCCATATAGGGCCTATGTACATGCACACATGTTCAGCGTCACAGACGAATACTAAGACTTAAATCTTGAGATAGCGAGATAGTCTATCACAAGGGCAGTTGAAAGTGGTCTCTCAAACGACTGTAGGCCTATATTTATGATCTCACGTTAATTGTTACGGATTGCTTCGTAAGTTCGCAGTTAAAAAATTGTTTTAAAGTGTTTTACAATTTACAGTTGATAAAAAGCGATTATGTGATGTGTCGTTTACAACTCGGCTGATGCCATGTAAATTTGAGAATGATAATTATGAAGGTAATGCTAGAGGAATACTTTCACTGCTCGACAAGTTCGTCTTTTTTCTAACATTTCAGACCGATTAGGTTTCTGACATCAATGACATAGCCTACATGTGCCACCGATAGGATTGTTATATACAATAGTTACGCTAGTATAGGCTTGACCTCGCGTTTGAGGTCGACGTTCTGAGATTCGTTGTCGTTGATCATAATATAATAAATTATTATTTGTTAATAATTATGTGATTGACCGGCGTTCGAGCGTACACATTAAAATGCAATAGGCCTAAAATAAATTATGTCCTTTTGAGTGATGACCGTTAATTAGTGCTCAACATTTTCTAATTACTGTATGCGACTTTTAACGGTTAGCATTCGCGATAATTAATTATCTTACGTCAGTGCATGGTAACCATTTAGGCTACTTGACAAGAAATGGCATATGAAGGTTGATGCAAATAATTACTGGACATCGCGATGAAAGTTTTTTTCAACATAAATCTGGCGGTCGTGACGTTGACAATTTGAATGACAAATGAATATCGTTGATTAATTCGTTCGTTTAGAATTGTTGTGATGACACAAGTGCTGCAGCTGCAAGGAATTCCTCATCTGCCATTGTCATTCTAAGATACAATCATCTGCCATTGTCATTCTAAGATACAATTGAAAATCCAAGACAGTAGACACTGCGTCGTGTCTTTAGTACTTGAGACCCGCCCTCTCTTTACCTCTCTTTACATCGCTGTGTAATGTGTGTATCGATCGCTAACCGTCTCGATGTGCTTCGAAACATCGTTGATGGACAACTTCAGATATTTTCGACACACACGACATCGAACAATAATTCCATCGACAATGCGATTAGTTTTCACTCTGCATAAAGTAGGATATACTTGAGCGTACTTGTGTTATGTGAAGGCAGACCATGGCCGCTCGCAGATAATTTTGCAGGAGAGGACAAAACACAATGATTAGAGTTAGGCCTATATTTTTTTAGTCAGAGCTTGAGAAAGTTGCAAAGCAGGAAATTAAGAATATGGATAATTTCATGAAGATTTCTGAATGCGCATTTTTCATTTACACTTTGTGCCTTAATCTTCACAATGCAAATATTACGTTGGATGTTGGTCTACTCCCTTATGCTGTCAGCTAATAATTTATTACCTAACACATACTCACTACTCAGTCTGTGTTGACCACTATAATAGCCTATCATAGAACGCATGCAATTAAATCCACATAAAATATGAAGCAATGCGAATACGATTGTTACACTTTAAATTGGAACATTTACAAATGGAGTGGGGCGCGGTGGTGTATATAGGAGTAGGCCTACCGGCACGTTATCTGTGCCATACAACTAGGCCTAGCCGTAAGGTTGCGGGTTCGAATCTACATTAAGCCACCGGGTAATGCAATGCATGGTAGGGACCCTGATTGCTCATGCGCTTCGGCGTGAAACTCCGATTCAGTGTCCGCGCCGAAAAACATTGCATAGTGTCGAGCAATAGGGAAACATGCAATCCTCAAAGACAGAAAGCCGGACAAATTGCAATTCACAGACAGTGCACAGACAGACAAACGGTATGCAATAATGCAATGCATCGTGTATATACACGGCATGGCAAATAGTACAACCAGAATATTGTATGTTGCCTGTTTTAATATGTTTTACGTACCATTATAGACACATTGTGCCGTTCTTTGAGTTTATAATGCATTCAGATACATAATATTGTTTTTGTTAAAGCGCGGTATAAATGACTAATTGTAGCCTATTGTATTGTATAATATGAAAGATGTAGACCTAGTCTAATTCAGTCGAGAGTAACTGTTGTTCATCGTGATTAAATGTCGTATATAATTATAATTAAATATTATACGAGAACCGGAAGTGTTACCTTTTTTCAACTGATGTCGTCGTATGTATAACCGGGGAAAGGATTCACGGATTCACGGATTCACGGATTCCGGCGGTGGATATCGTTTTGTGTCTTCAATCTAAAAATTAATCGTTCGCCAGTTTCACGATCTTCAGTCATTCATCGGATGAGTCGAATGTTGTTGTGAGCTGCTCATCCGTCGATTCATGTTCTAATATACGAAAGAGCAGATCTGCATTATACATGTATTATACGTAGCCTATGTATGGCGACGTGCGTGTATGGATCGGCGGGCTGATTATAATATAACGGTGGTTGATGCTTATTATATACAGGGTGGCCCAAAAAAGTGATAACACCTCGTATAGGCTAATATAATATAATTAGTTGAAATCTGTTTAGACTATATCCATAATAGATTAAATAGTTCCCTCATTTACTTACTTACCTGTTTAGTCATATGACATCATTATTACGACAATTTCCGGTCGACATTTTTATTTTTTATATGCCGATTGTCAACTTCTGCGTGTTTTGAAGATATTTCAACCAGAATTACAAAAATCACAGCAGAAGACCGTATTCTGATAAACAAAATTTGCGAATTGAGAAACATTGGAGTGCAAGGCAAATGAAAAATGAGTTTCCACACAAAGCCTATAGTAGACTAGAGCTAGTGTCAGTCGGGTTATTAAATAAATTGATAATGACGGTACAGCAGAACGTAAACGCGGAAGTGGTCGGTTAAAGTCTGTTACAACACACAGAACATTGAGCGGGTGAGTGAGCTGATCTGCAGTCAAGAAGATGACCCTCACAGTCACAAAAATCCGTGGGAAATACAAAGAGACACGGGTACATCACGAACGTCGGTGCAACGTATTGTAAGGTAATATTTACAACTGAAAACGAACAAGCGTGTGATCGGGAAGACGCTCAACGAAAATTGCAAATTGAAAGGTTTGCAACGCAGTCAGCAGCTACTATGAACGGTTTCCTAATGACAGAAGTGTACGAACCATCCGGTTTACACACAACAAGAAGGATTCACCTTTGCCACGCCAGTTAATTCTCAACATATATTCGTATTTGTTCATTTGAATCAAAGAAAAGGCAATTAAGTTCCAGAAAGAAGACATACGAGAACGTGAACATTTCAGCTGCGGTATATATCATGGTATCAGTTGGTGTTTTTCGCTTACAAAAAGTTGTTGAGAAGCAAGGGGACACACTGAACATGTTTTATGAGTAGCGTAATTAATACTTGGCATACGACAGTAGATTACAACACGTTATATTGATTCAATTATATTAAATGACCCTTTGATACGAAGTGTTATCACTTATTTGGGCCACCCTGTAGATTAAATGGCGTATGGATCGGTTGGGCTTATTATATAACGGTGGTTGATGCTTATTGTATTAATGGCGGTTGAGTTGAACGGACGTCGCTTCGTGACAAACTGAAACTGCAGTCAATTACATCGTCTCAGCGCTTAGCATATAATTGGATGTGACAAAAAACAAGTCTTAGAGCAGCAGCAGCAGCAGCAGCAGCAGCAGCAGCATTGGCATCGGTAGCACAACCGCGGAAGGCAATTGATTATCTGTCTTCAGAAGAGACCGCGAAGCACGTATAGGCCTATTGTTGTGTGAATACATTGTTCAATATAACACTTTAACGATTGACTTCCCATGCATGCAGTCACTTATGGCACACTCTCGTCTTTTTAAACTTCTCCAATCCAATAGATTTAAGCGCTAAAATAATGTTGTTTATGAAGGTAAAGAAATGAGTATTCTATCTATGATGGCTATTATTATTATTATTATTGCTAACGCCTGCGTGAAAATAACGCAGACGGTTTGGGATCTCTTACAATGCGGCGCGGAAGTCTCGGCTTGAATGACAGTATAGGCCTACATCCTGTCGAGACGACGAAAGAATAAGCGCGCGCACACACACACTATTATTATAAGTTGCGTGTGGGCCTAATTAATATGTATTAGTACACTTGATATACATGTAGCTCATTTTTAAACATCACACATATGTGCTTTCTTCGCCCACGTCTATGTGATATTATATGCATCTTGCAACTATAATTTATGGACTATCACATCAGGTTAGCAAAACAAAGTACAAGGTGGGCCATAAAATGACCCTCCCCTACGGTGTTTTGCCAGTATTTTGGCCAAAAGCGTGAATTTCTAAATCGTTAAGAAACAGTGGGTGAACTCAGTGAAAGTGATATGACTTTTGTTCTGTTTGAAATATATTGGTGAAATTTGACTATTGTACGTAGATATGAATTACCTTTAAGCCTGTAAAACTTGATTTGAACTTTTTCTTTGAGCCAAGATTTTGGCAAAAAACCGTTGGGTTATTTTTTTATGGTCCACCCTGTAGAAAGGAGATTCACAGAAACGCCCGAGCGATAATTTGACTCAGGAAGTCGACAGTTCGATATGGCTAGCTGTCAATTTGAAACAGAGATCACAGGCCTAGAGCAAAACCTCTTCAAGAAAGCATAGAAAAACGAGAGGCTACTAAACATGAAAGAAAGTCGAACCCTAACTTTCCAGGAACTTTCTCCGGAAGCTTCCGAATTCTATTTCGCCGTGCCTCTGCCAGTTGCCATATATATATATATATATATATATATAAATATATATATGATCATGATCGCAGAAGATATATAGATATATCTAGATATATAAGATATAGGCCTATATATATATATATATATATATATAGCCTATATCAAGATCGCAGAAGATCCGCGGACGAAGTAAGTGACGTCCGCGGATCTGAGAACAATACACATAGGCCTATAGACCTACTATAGCACCAGTGATCAAGACTTAGAGGAGGATTAGAACCAGACATGTAAAATTTCAGACTATGGATTGGAGTCTTACCAGAGATTGTCAGTCTGGGAATTGTGTTGCAAAATAACGGGTTGGACTATGATCCACATGGAATTGGTTTGTGGAAAACAGACTTTACTATATATGGGGCACTAAGAAAGACTGGGGGGTTGAAAACCCCAACCCCCTGGCAATTCTCACCCTGGAGACCATTTCCAGTCAGTGACCGCTTTCAAGTCCTCTCATCACAATTGCTTAACGCTACTGGTATGATGCTATTATTATGGAGATGCTCTTATAAATCATCGAACAAAAAATCAATATTGACAAGACAGAAACAGCAATGTTATTATTTTGGAGAAGTAGGCCTACAGTAAGCTTAATCGTCATTAGACCGAGCTGATTGAATAGGCCTATTTATGGTAGGCCTATTATTTAGGCCCTATTCGAGGTAGTGCCACAGTAACGCAATCCAGCAGAAGAGCTTAATGGCTGAGGTCGAGGAATAGACCTAAGTTGCCTAAAACCTGAAACATCTACAATTATTCTACATGTAGCCTAATACTACAGCCTCTCTGCCTCATTCCTGCAAGAGCTTGAAGACTATCTATAGCCTATAGACTCTCCAATCCCTATATCCAGTTCGATTGTGGTTCCAATTTAGGCTACACACTGGATCGAAGTGCCTCGATCCATGGGCGTCCGCAGAAATTTTTGTAGGGGGGCGCAAACTTTAAACAAAGTCTTACATGTATATTTTTAGGGAATTCAATTTCGACTGCTACTAATTTCTTGCTACTTATTCTTGCAGGCCTACCATCGGTTAGCTACAATAGGCTAGAGAATTTGACTGATTGATCGATTGATAAGTTCATTCCAGTTCAGGCCAATCGACCTATAATAGACCTAATGTCGCCGAATAGTCAAAATATATAGTGTAGTATTATTTTACCGGTGTTTGGTCAATTACTACGAATGTGCAGTTAACCACAGGCAGCCTAATAGCCTTATCAATTTCATTATAGGCCTATAACTTATTGAGCTTTTTTACATATATCCTCTTTTATTATTTTTGCATCAGAAACATTCGAGTGACAAACCACAATCAGTGAAAAAGATATAGGCCTAGGGCCTAATACTTTTTTCTTTCTAATATTAAAGAAGCATCTGTTATTATTTATTTTATAATATTGAAGGCCTACTAAAACGAACTTTCAACTTGAATAGAGCGTTTGCGCAAAGATTCCCTTGCTCTACGTCCCTCCCTCAAAGTAGGACGTAGCCTGATACGAGTAAACCTACATCAGTCAGTCAATCAATCAATCAATGTACCTTCCCAGTCGAAGGCGGTATATGGGTTTCGATCGTGGACAGTAAAACGACACAGTCACGTTTAACGGCTACGGGTACGTAGACTTCCTCCAGCGCTCAGATTTAACAGAGCGTAGACTACGCATCATAATTATCACGAAAGAAAGCAGGTTTGAATGCAACATAAACTTTTTCGTCCTTAAAGTCTGGCCGACAACAGAACGCCTTTCCGAGCGAAAAACAAACGACTATCTGTTCCGTTCATAGGGCTATCAAGTTTCTTCGACCGTCGATGCAGTCGACCCTCACATCAGTTCATAAAAAAATTTCCTATAATTATTTCGTCTCCTCCGTCCCTGTATAATTATATTGCCCGACTGACTCACAACGTGTTGTTGACGAATTTACAGCTTTAATGAACCTTGTGACAACTTAGATAAATTATGGATTAGCATTCTTCTTTCATCTAGCGGTTTAGAAGGTGTGGCAGAACATGTGCCAGCTGGTAGGCTATCTATAAGGGAAGAAGCTGTCAAGCTGATTAATTGAAGACTATCGCTCTTAATATCTAGCCAACTTCAGCCAGACTGAGTGTCAAATATGCTTATGTATATTTAGGCTAAGCCCTATGCAAATGCATATATATATATATATATATATATATACAGCCTCACTATTGGCGGTTCTTCAGAGGATCTCTGTTATCTCGCATCGGTCGGCTAAAATGAAATATAATGCCGATTACTTCGCCATTAGCGGACACGAGTGAATTCATTTCCCGTATCTGGGTAGACAATATGAATATCTGTATCACCAAGAGAGAATTCTATATGCTGAATTTTAGGAAATGTGCTGCACCTAAGCAAAGCAGCCTAGTCCAACTTGTGGAGCGTATCGTATTTTTACATTTTTGCATTTCTTTACAAATACGCGCAAAATCCAGGGGGGCGCACATGCGCCCCCTTGCGCCCCCCTGCGGACGCCCATGCCTCGATCGTAATGGTTCATTGGGGCTATGCAAATTGCGCATGCGCTTTCGATCCTCCTAATTCTAGTGCATTTCAATATTATTCGTGTGTGCCGATAATTATTGTCCGTCGTAATTATAAATAGGCCTATTATCGGCTACTATAATCAAAAAATTAACACGATTGCAATAATAATATTGCAAATATATGTATACGTAGGCCTATATAGGCATGCAAGTCTTTCCAGGTACACACGTGACTGGTGAGGAAGAAGATCGAACGACCTGATGCACGTGGATAATTGCATTCCCATCTGTCGATGAACAGGCTAATCTATATGGAAGTGGCGCTAGATAGGCCTAAAGTTGCAATTGCAATCGCTTTATTCTGAACGCAATGACTTACCCGTATAAGATTAAGCTTAAAACACAGACAATAATTACTTGGATTATCCTCTTTTCTCTTCTAGTCCTAGCAAAGATAGGCCTATTAGAGTCGTAGTCTACGACTCTAATATCTTTGGTTCTAGGCTATATTGATTCTCACGCTCTGTGACTCTCCGCTATAGCAATCAGCAATTACGAATAATTGCGTAGCTTAGATGTTGTCTTACGTGAAAGCTGATCGCGTGTTTTCCGGTCTTTTAACACACGTGAATTATTCAGACGTAGCCTACGTTTCTTCAATTTGCTGCATTAAGTTATTAACACCTGAGAATCATCATCATCATTTACAGAGAATAAATGCGAATTAAAAGCGATGTTTTCACTCGACTGCCAGTGCTTATTCACACGATATGTCACTGATCATTCGATCGACGGTGTTAATTGCAGTTGAGTGAAGAAAGGGTGTGTTGTAAATCTATTGGTCCTAGGTTATAATACGTCTTCAACTAAATGCATCCTGAATCCCTGATGTTTTAGGTTAGGCCTAAGTCACGAAAGAAGATAGTCCGAAAGAGCGACTGCTGCAGGAAAGCGTCGCCGCAATTCGTACACGTGCAGATTATATATATATTATATATATTTGCGAGGTCATCAAGTGCAAAAGATATATCTACCATAACGTACAGTAGACGCAGCTGCATGGGCGTGTCCATTATCCATTCCACTGTGTGGATTAAGTCAGAATTAATTAATAACACTATAATTAGACAATTTATTAGGGTCTTTATTATGTGCAGTAGGTATGCGTTAAAAACTGCGATCATAAAACAGTATAAATATTTTAAAAACATCGATTGCACAAAATAGCGATGGCCAATAGGTCTATAGGCTACGTCGATTCATTCGTTGGGTCTATGCAAAGTCTCAAAATGTGCGTAGGTCTACCTCGTAGCATAGGAATAGGCCTACGTAGGCTACATGTAACACATGCAGGCCTGAAATGTTAAGCTTGAAGAGTCAAATATTATTAATTGGACTATAGCCTAGTCCTGTTGTTCCTTTTAAATGAACGTGGCAGTTAGCCCAATCGATCATTAATTTTCTTTGTACGCAATGACTCCAAGAAGCTGCAGGCCTACGCTGTCAAATATAGGCCCCTATAACCAAGCCATAGAATTAAGTGCCTGGACGCCACTTACCTTTCCATGCTGTGATGGCCAATAAGTGGCAGGACGGTGTTCAGATTTTAAAATAAGCGCATGGACGCCGTCCATGACCGTCCAGCCACACTTTAAGCCCTGAGGTTCTATCTAGAATGGTCCATATCGCTTGATCTCCACTCCATACTCGTAGGCTATACGTGGTATATATAGGCCTATAGCCTAACTACCCTGCGTGGTCGAGTGGGTTGTAGCCCGCTCGCCACGCCGGTGGCCCGGGTTCGATTCCCGGTCAGAGATTAATTTCTCGAATCTTTACTGCGGGTGACTCGGTCGCAATATAAACGTGGAGTGTGAGGTTGTAGGCCTACTCTGCCTCCGACACTAATCATCTTCGGTATGAAACAGTGTCGTTAAGCCCGAATACAACAACAACAACCTGCGGGTCCCGTGTTTGCAAGTCGCTCAAGCCAGTTTTCTCTAGCCGTGGTTGGGCTTGTAGCCTATAGGTTCTTAAGAACCAGGGGCGCCGCTAGGCGTACGCACTTACGCAAGTGAAAAGCTTTAAAAAATAACAAATTGTGAATTAAAGCGTGAAAATTATAAGCGATGAAATTCTATTGAATCTTTTGAAATTTTATAATCGCCAGTATACGCATATACGGTATATATACATAGGCTACATGGCATACATGCATACATATAATATATAGGCCTATATATATAGGCCTATAAGCCCTATATATATATAAGCTCGTATCGATCGCTGTTCGCTTCATATTATTTTGTGCAAGTTGTGCGTACAGAAAAAATCCTTTTGTGCAAGTTGTGCGTACAGAAAAAAAATCCTGGCGGCGCCGCTGTTAAGAACGCTATACTATTATTAGGTCTACCGCTCAGAATAAATTGAAGAATGATCGATCGTAATGTCAAAACTTCTAAGGCGCCACTCGAGACTCAATAGGGCCTACGTACAGCCCTGCATGTATAGGCCTACATGATGAAAACAAGGAAAGAGGTATAGCCTACAGCCGCTACACAATATTAAGTTACAGGTAGGCCTATATAGGCCTACCGGTAGTGGTGTTTAGACCGACTGAGGATATAATTATAAGAAACACTCTTCTGTGGAAATGAATAATTATTATGGCTAGACCAAGAGTCTTTGTTCCTAGACATTTAGCTATCGAACGTTTGATCACAGAATAGATAAAGCGTAGGCAGTGCCGGTGTAAAGGTTTCAGATTACCCCCTCCTAAACATTACCCCCCCTGAAAACTGTAAATTGCATCAATCTTCGCATATATTGCACTAAAATAATCGGAAAAATCATCCCGCTTCTTGTTTTGGTTTGAAGATTTTCATCCGTCATCCCACTTCGTGGTTTGTTATCAATATTTTCATCTGCAACTAAAATACTAATCGCCGCTGAAGTTACAATGGAGAAAATGTCTTCGAGGCTATTATTTTTTCCGATCAAAATATTGATAGCAAAACACGAAGTGGGATGAAGGATGATATTCTGCTGACCAATACAAGAAGCGGGATGATTTTTCTGATTTTTATGGTGCAATGAATGCGATGATTGATGCAAATCTAGTTTCCGGGGGGTAATCTGAGACCGGTTTCAAGTTACCGGGGGGTAATGTTTAGGAGGGGGTAATTTGAAACCTTTACACCGGCGCTAGCACCCCCCACGCCCCCCGGCCGGGGGGGGGGCCTCCGAGTTTGAGGGGCCTCCGAGTTTGAAAGGGGCCTCCAAATTTAGCTGGTCATTATGCCTATTTGTGACTGTATATTTACTAAACTGGCGCATTTACTTGAGGCTCCAGATCCGGTCTGGTGCATGCCTCAACTAACCAAATGGCACTGCCATACCAGACTTAATGCAAGTAGGCTATCATACTGATTTTGGGTGTAAGTAAAGCCATTTAAACTAACTCAGGCAGTTTTGTCCACTTTTTCAAACACAACGTTCGTAAATTGTAACTTATTCAAATTGCTAATGGGATGAGACCTAGAAATAAAACCTGCGTGACGCCCAAACACTAAAGCCTGTGCAGGGTCCCAGATGTCCTTTGTAGACTACGTGTCTGATCTCAAGTTTGCAATGGGCCTCACATGTAGCTGAATACCTTTCATGACTAGTCAATTGCTGAAACCACGCACAGAATAAATTATGTTTTAACGCAAAGCAAACAAAATAATATTTCGCAGACCAATAGAGCAATTGTCCTTCACCCAAAGGGAGACTTTGGGAGTGTGGACAGGGACACGGCCCCACAATTTGTGGTTGGAACGGAGTCCTTATTTTGTATCTCCAATATTTCAGAAATATTTCATATCATAAGTATCATCCACTGTCCATCAATAATGATCAATTTTGTTAAAATGACAGCCTATCAACTGGCAAATCGGACAAATTTAAAAAATGGAGATGGGACACTCTGAAGTCCTAAACCACGACTAACAGCATTGAAAAATGAGCAATTTTGTAAAGATGACAGCTTAAAATTCTGCCATTACAGCGTGGAAATTCCAAAAAAATTAACAATTGGGAGGGGACATTAAAAAAATTGGGGCCCCATACCCTGAGCTGTCATCTCAGCAAAACATTTCATAATATAGGGGAAGTAGGGGCAAGACGGACCCCGTAACGGATTTTTGGTTTTAAGACACCATAAACGTGCTTCACGGGCAAAACTTTTTTTGTTACTCGTAGCTTATACAGTGCCCTAGCTAAGGGCAGCACAAATTTAATTGCATCTCTTTTCGATAATAAGATTTTAACATTTTAAAAACTTCGTCGTAATGGTCCATCTTGCCCCCACTATGGGGCAAGATGGACCAGTCTAATAAATCATGCCCCACGCATTAGGCTTTCATCATAGCATGTTCTGATCACATGTAGAATACTATTTTATGCACAAATGTGATCGTCTATAAAGTAAAACACTAAGAATAAGTCAGAAGTTACATTGGAGTACATTTTTAAAATTTCATATGATTTTAGTGGTCCATCTTGCCCCCATGGTGGAACAAAATAGACCACTGTAATCGTGTATTTCGCGCTAATTGTCATTATTATTGTATCCAGCAATAATTGTTGCAGTAATAATAACATAATAATTAATTAATATTTGAAATCAGATGAAAAAAGTGGAATCACACGACAAAATCACACTAACGGGGCAAGATGGATCACAAGGTCCGTCTTGCCCCGTCGGTGACTGATCCAACTCGCCCCCATGGGTAAGGTATAAACTTTTCATCAATAAAAAATTAAATCTACTGGCTATCCTGCCAATATTGGATTCGTTAATACAGCAGAAGAGGGTGTTTAACAAAATATATTTTTTATCAAAAGCCTGTCACAACGTGCAATTGAATACTTAGCAAATAACTGTTTCCACAAAAAAAGATCGGACAGGTCGAAAATCAACTTTTCATCATAAAACACGCAAAAATGTCGTTTCGGTCGACTACTTTGGACAAATCACCAAAGCGCCTACAGTATTACAGTAATTAATGTTCATTCGGAAGGTGGCGATATCATAAATACCTTATATTGACGGGATCCATCATACCCCAAGGGTCCATCTCGCCCCTACTTCCCCTAAGTGCTGAAAGACATAGTGCAAAACTTCAAAAAAATTTATTGAAGTTTTACACTATGTCTTTCAGCACTTATATTATGAAATTGTTTGCTGAGATGACAGCTCAAGGTATGGGGGCCCCAATTTTTTTTGGGGGGGCCTCAGGTACCCTAGCGCCGGCACTGAGCGTAGGCCTAGCCGTGTGGTTTTACCCAGCACTGCAAGCAACCAAGTTCCATGAAGCAGAGCACTCGCATCACGACCCAATCGAGCTTTCGAACGCGGCCTCCGAAGTTCCGACATGGCGAGCGATAATATAAGTTTGTATGTAAACAGAGTGACTTGATTATTAGAATTTTCTTTGAAAATGAATTTTATTCATGAAGATTATGTGAAAGTTCACCACCTAGTTTGGATGTTAAACCACAAGATTTACTGACGGAAAAACTGTCCGGAAGGTATTAGGCGGACATCACTTTAGCAATCCTTTTCACGTCTGATTTTGTTCACGGAATCTATTCTCAGCTATTAAATTAAACGCAGTGGCTACGGAACCGTCCGGACGGTGCCGTAATTCTTTTTCTACGGAACCGTCCAACACTTATGGGCCTACCATTCGCACTAACACCCGTCGGCCAATTAGGTTAGCGGAAAACAATGTGGAAGAGTCGAAGACCGTAGGGGAGGAGGTTGTCGAGTACAATTTATGCCCATCCCTTTGTAAACAGTAGCCTACTGTCAAGAGCACGTGCGACACGCAGGGTCTCACGATTTTAGACGAATTGCGATGTAAAACGTTTAAAATGTCTTACAAATGACCCTACGTATGGAGGAACATTTTGCACAGGTAATTATGTCTCACTTTAGCGCTCTTTATCGTTAAATTTAAGCATGGTTATAACATAGAAGACCTAGGTGTCGTTCGCGTATAGGGTATAAGGTTTCGCGTCGTGAGGGTCGGTTAGGGTTAGTGTCAGGGTTAGTGTCGTCATTAGATTCTTAAGATTTTTGCGTCGTGAGGGTCGGTTAGGGTTAGTGTTAGGGTTAGTGTCGTCATTAGATTCTTAAGATTTTTGCCTTGGTTGTTTAGCAGTTGTTAGCCAAGCTAGCCTAATAGCTTGACCATCAACTGCTAACATCAACTACCTTCTCCCCCCTACGGTCTTCGCCTCTTCCAGACGGTTCCGTAGAAAAAGAATTACGGTTCCGTAGCCAGTGCCTAAATTAAATTAAAGTTATAGTTCCTAAGCACACGATTGCACAATTAAGTTACAGGTAGTGGTTGGATATAAACGCTCTTGATGGAAATGAATTAGGCCTACGCATTCTCAGAACGATTACGCAACACAGCAAATAATGATGTTAACACGTGCTTGTCAGAACGGTGTCAACCACAATTGCCGAAACCAGAATCCCGAAAACACAGAAAATATAGACACTAAACTGTGTTATCAACATCACTTACGGGTCCATTTATGTGATGCATTTAATTTAACTCTGAACAGTTTTCGGGAGTTCATTGCTTCAATAAAAATGCTTGTGGGTTTGCCAAGCATTTGGTCAACCCGCATTCCTGAAACCTGAATCCGCAAAACGCTGAAAATACACACAATTACTTTTATTTAGCTGGATACAATCTTCTTAATACTTTGAATGTGACTGGTTATTACTGGATTTAATTTATTTTGTAGAATTTACATTTGAAATCATCACATGGTGTAGCTGGGATGATGGAGAATGAGAAAAGAAAAAGGAACTTTAGTGAGGACACTTTTTATGGTAGCCAAAAAGGATTACGTCAAGACCAAACACATAGATCAAGGTATGAAAAGCCAAGGCAAAGAATTAACATTAATCAGAAACCAAACAATTCCTTTTCTGAGGAGGAAGGGGAGAGGAAGAGTGAGCAGAAGCCAAAGCATGTACAGCAGTTTGATGAAGCAGCACTGAGCGGTTTTCAGAAAGCCATCATGCACAATCGAATAAAAGAAGTGGAGGAGTTCATTGCAAAAGGTGAATTGTTCAGTTTATGCTTTCACTAACGATTTGACGCTGCAGGACACTTAAAGACTTTGCTTGAGCTTTTTAATATGCTTTTCTCAGCACTTGCTTTCAGAATGGGTTCAAAATATTCTATTTATATCAATAATTCAATAGCATATCATAATTTTTGTGATGATGCCATAAAAGTGATTGTGGCAAAGGCTTTTGAAGCCTAACCCATTCTGAGAACTTGTGTTACAGTTCTAAGCCATATCATGTCGACAGCTACATTATGTAAGCTTACTTTTCTCAATTACCTAAAAGTTTTTGATCAACCTGTGTATTTCTAATAAAATTACTTACCGTATATACTCGCGTATAAGTCGATCCGCGTATAAGTCGAAGTGTACTTTTTTAGAAAAAATAGCGTCCAAAATCGACGGCTCGAGTATAAGTCGAATGCATAAAATCAAAACAAGTGACATTTAACAATATCATTTTTAATGATTAAAAAACTTTAAAACGCGCAAATTCTATCAAAATTATGTTTGAAATTGTTCATAATAATAAAAGTGTGATGATGACTTCCGGTAACTGCTTCCGATTTCTATTATAAATTTAGCAAGTATGTCAGCGCCAACTGAAAAAGCACTCTGGCGGCAGCGCTACCTTATGGCGTACGTCCAAGAACATATATCATCCCGTACAAAATCTTACTGAGCTCAGTGCCATTGTCCTTCTTACTGCGCTCGGTGCGGTTGTCCTTTGATCTATGATTGCCGCGATCTTGACTTGTTATTTTAGCGGTTTCAACAAGCGATAATAAAGATCGCTTTCGGTGCATGAAATAATTATTTTGTACAATCATAATTATAATAATATTTTTATAAGAGAAGAATATTTCGTTTAGTCAGTAATTCGTTGAAATGTAATTTTTTGGAAAACGATGTAACAAATTCCATTTTCGTGTCGAATATTCGATCCAAAATCGACCGTCGGTTTTGCGCCTCGCGTATAAGTCGAAAACGGTTTTTGGCGTTCTGAAATAGTCTTAAATTTCTCGACTTATACGCGAGTATATACGGTAAGACTTCTATGTCAGAGCCTGAAGCTGCCTGATCAATGTAGGATTGCACAGTGGAAATGATGCATTCATTGTGAGAATAGACAGCAGTCTTTGAGGTATAACCATAGGCGTAGGAGACGGGGGTCCAGAGGGGGCAAATGCCCCCCAAATTTCGGGCAAGTCTGATTTTTCGGGCAAGCAGACCCGAAAAAGTAAAAAAGGTTTAAACTTTTTTACTTTTTTCTATTTTTCCGGGTCTTCTTGCCCGAAAAATCAGACTTGCCCGAAAAATCACACTTACCCGAACAAAAAAGGTGGTCAGAATTTTCGGGCAAACGTAACGCGATTTTTCTTAAGATTTCGGCCGGATGAGAAAAATTTTTCGGGCAAAAGTCTAATTTTTTGCCCCCCCCCCCCAAAATGAAATGTCCCCTACGCCTATGGGTATAACTAACCATTTCTTTCTCAGATGATTGCTATTGTTAAACTGTTGATCTAATGTATTAGCTCTGTGACTGCTATTTTGTTGTTGATGAATTTTAAAAGATGATCGATTACATTGTGCTGGTGTCACATTTTGACAAATAATTGACAAGTTTAGAGTAGAAGGTCACCAATGGTTGGGTGCAGTTACTGGCAGGTGATTCTAACAAATGGATGCAATTTGAATAGTTTTTGTCAAACACAATGGCTTAAATTTTATGTCTTGATTATATTGTGTACAGCATTTAACATAGGCATGCTTGCATTGTCCAACTACAATACCAAAGTTTTTCTTCAGGACTGACCATGTAGAGCTCTTTAATACTTCTGGTTACAGTTGTTCTTTGACAAATCAGCGAGGTCTTGTTAATGCAGAGCTCTGTTCTTTTGTTGTAGACATTGATGTTAATTGTCAGTTTGGCTCCGGTTGGACAGCATTGATGTATGCGTCCAACTGTGCACATCCAGATGTTGTTGCCTGCCTTCTCAAGAATGGTGCTGACCCAGACTCTTCTAAAGGTGACTATACTCACATGTGCATTGTGCATTAAACATGGTGGTAGTGTGATGATTACATTGTGTATTTACTTGTCAAAATATAACAGCATTAATTTATAAATGTGTAATTGTGTATACTACCTTGTAAATTAATATCTTAGTGCATAATACTCAATATTGACGTTTCTTCTTTGTGCATTCTGTTTCAGACAAGTACACGGCTTTGATGTCAGCCTGTGCTTCCGTCGGTTCTGATGAGACGCGAATACTCAAGTGTGTTTGTCAGCTTCTCGATTGTGGCGCTGGTGTTGATTTGTATGACAGGTCAAGTGAAAAGTTTTATCTTAAGTTAGAAGTTCTTCTAAGGTTTTAGGTAAACCCATGTTGTTATAGGATCACGCATCTGCCACTTCCCTGTGTATTGTCACTTAAGTTGTTATTTAATTTACAGCTTTTACTTAGTATGAAATAATTTTCTGCTGGTAGATTCTTGTTGTCCTGATTTTTAGTTTGCTAAACAGGTGTGATTCTAGTATTGTGGGAGCAGAAGGCAGTTCCAGCATGCATAGTTTGCATACTTGGTGACAGCAAGTGCTCATCCAGACATTTAAGAAACATTGAACAAGTTCAGATTAAGCAACCAATGTTTCTGCTGGCGAGACTTACCCATTAATGCTTGAAAATCTTTGAGGAGTTTTGATTGAAAAGTGCAGTTGCATTAATTATGGTTACAATTGCAATTATAATGCTGGAGAGCATCTGAGTAGTTTTACTTTAAGTTTACTAATAAAAAAGCAGCGATTTTTGGCATTCATGTTCTTTTCCGGTTTTTTTAATTGTTTAATTGTGTAATCAAGTAACTATGTGAGTGTATCATACATGTCTTAAGCATGTCTTTGGATTAACAGTTTGACTGATTAGGAACTGATTAAGGATAGGGATTAGGATTTGTGATTAAATGGTGGAATTGTCATGATGAGCTTTCGCAGAGATTTTGAACCATATGATAAATTTGTTTTAAATATAGATTTATTTCTTGTGTGTAGGTATGGGATGTCGCCTCTGATGTATGCAGCTCGTGAGGGAAGAACTGCAGTTGTCCAGAAATTGATGGAAAAGAATACTGATATAAATAAGCAGGATTCTAAGGGAAACACTGTAAGTGAATACCACGTGATACCTTTTGATGCTAGATGTGATGGTTAAATAATAAGCTGTCACCAAGTAATTCTTCTTTTAAATTTTTTAAATTTAATGACTCAAAATATTTCTACAGAAGATTTCTATCGTAAATTAAAGTTGCAACTTGTGACAATACGTAAAACTTCATTTATTTAGTTCATTTAGTCAGGACTTCTCGTGCAGATCTGCACATCGGGAAACGCATCTATGTAAAACTTATGCTAAACTTATGTCAGTGAAGTTATGTCTTTAATTATCTGTCAGACTGAGTTCGTCTCTGCTTCATTTTTTGCATCTGTGCAAAGTTTGGTGGTGGTTTTCTGCAGTATTTACACCATTGTCATAGGTCATTACATTTGCTCTGCTTATTTCATGGCATCAGGAAGATTGGTGGTGCTATGTGGCATCGGAAAAATTAGTGGTGCCATGTATAAGCCGAACTTACTGGTTATTGTTGTATGGAGTAGGGAGTGTTTATTAAACCCTGTGTTATTTCTAGTGCATGCAGTTTCAGTCGAAGATGAGCTTTTGTATAAATGTTTTGTCCTTCTTGAAAGTCATGAGACATGAAGATAAATGTGTGTTGGTGTTTATCAGGCGCTGATGTGGGCCGCCCAGAGGGGTCATGCAGAGGTCGTTCGATGTCTGCTGGATGCGTCTGCCGATGTTGATGCTCAGAAGACGGACGGATCAACGGCGTTTTATCTTGCCTTTACCAATAAACATGATCAGGTGCAAATTCTGCTATTAGCAATGGTTTTATTTATTAATTTGCATTGTTGTATATATGTGGCGCCGCACACCGTAATCAGCATTAAGTCGGAGATTACACATCAGAGATATTAGGGAAAAAGTATTTTTGTGATTTTTAATTTTTAAAAAGAAAATTCATCTGAAAAAATTTTTTCGGGAAATTTTTTCACTTTTTTTCAAAAGACAAGTTTCTAAGCTATTTTAAGGCTCTTGATAGGAAAATTATTTTTTTAATTAATTAAATTTATTTAATTAATTAATTAAATTTTATCACTTATTTCCTTATATCTTCGGTTAGAATTAAGCTAGAGCAATAATTTTTGTGTCATTTTGATGCCTGAGACAAGGCCTTTGAAATGATGTAGCAAACTCAATATCTTGGAAAATCACCATAATGCTGATTATGGTGTGCGGCGCCACATATAGGATCGATAGTTTAGTTTTAAATATTTTTGAACCATTATAAAGTTGATAATGTGTACAAACATGTATATATGAGCATTATGCATTTGTATCTTGAATCTATTGCTTCTTAAAATTCCTGTATTGGTGATGATTGTTAGTCAAGAAGTACATGCAAATGGTCGAGGTTTCATTGTTGACTTTAAGCTGTTTGGTTATAGGTTGTTGAGCTTCTCAAAGGCCTTGGTGATCCAAGTAAGCAAGATTTTGCGTCTCTATCAGTGATCTCGACTGACGCGTCCATGGCAGATTCCCCTTCACGTCTGCCAGTAACGTCCTGTGAGATTCTGACGACACAGCTTAAACCAGACTTGGATGATTTAAGCGCACGTGTGAACACGCCAACACCACGACCACAAGCCAGTTTAAGTGAGACGTCTTTTAGTAAACGAGGATCCAACTCTTCAGGTGGAAGAGCCAACTCAACACCCATTCCAGTCAATTCTGCTGCTGCTGCAAGCGTATCACGCAGACTGACGTCTGATGCTTCTGGAGCGATGGCCTTGTGTAATCAAGGAATTGTGTGAGTGCATCATATACGTCTTAAACTTGTCTTTGGATTAACAGAGGGACTAATCAATGAGGGACTGATTAAGGATAGGGATTAGGATTTGTGACTCAACTGTAATGGTGGAATTGTCATTGTGTCAGTGCATTTCAATCTACCATATTGTCCACTTGCCCATATTCAGCCACCCTTATCCAGTTATATATGCAACGTTCTCAACTGGCTTTCCTTCAAGCAGCAGATTGAGTATAGGATCGCTGCTGTATTCTTGTGCTGCCTGGTAGGTCTTGGTTTTGCCTACCTTAGCGAGCTCTGTAGCCATACTGTTAGTCTTGTCACTTGCGCTCCCTTCATTAGGCTGAACAAGGTCTGCTTTTTGTTCCTTTTACTCACTCTTCCACTAGGCAGAACCATGCTTTCTTGGTGGTAGGTCCTTTGATCAGGAACTCCTCAAGCATTCCCGTCTCATCTTTAGATAGTTTTATTTGGCCACACAAGGGTTAGGAGTGCCTCTGAGTAGTCCCCTTGATGGGGCGCTATACAAATTCTCATATTGATGAATGAATGAATTTCTTCTGCACAATAGTTTAGAGAATCTGCTGTGTACAGAAACTCAATCAGGAATTAAGTGCAAGAGGAGGCAACACATTTGGTAGTCTATACAGTCTAAACAAAGTGCGGTTGTAACTCATGCAAGTTTTAAAATCAACCGATGAACTCCGCTTGTGTGTTGAAATAATTTTCATTCAAATAGGAAGAAGTGAAAATGAAGTTGTTTTGGTTGTTGACATGTTTTCTGTTGTTACGTTGTTGATCCAGTATGTCTACAACCTGTGGGGATTTGGAGTTGTTTCTGATGGGTTTGGATCTCAGAGATCTCATTCCACTTTTCCATCAGCGCAAGATAACTTTCCAGGAATTCCTTCAGATGAATGAATCAGACCTTTGCCAGGTACGTTATAATTGAAATTCAGTGTTTTACCTGAGATAAATAGTATTTTCTGTGATTACTATTTACTAGATAAGGTTTCTGGTCTGTTGCATTCAATGTGAACTTTACCTGAATTCCCGTTACATGAAATTATGCTTTGACATGTAAGTAAGTATATATATCCTTTTAAAATTCCATTTATGCTAATCGGTCAACATTCAAGTTCAGCTTAAACCATCCTAATAATAACTGTTTTGCGTGCCAAGCTATCTGCAACGGGTAAATGCTGTCATTAGCACGTGGACACTGAGAATAAATTGCAGGTTTTTTAGGCAACAGATTGTGTAGGACCACTTGAGAAGGATTGATGTTGCAAATAAGCTGCTGATGTTGAAGACCTTAGAAATGTCTGAGAGGCCTTTGCTTAAAGTACTGAGTTGTTATTTGTAAACATAAGAAAGAGACACTTTTTAATGAAGACTTTCTGTGTGCCATTGTCATTGGAAACAGACTTAATTCCTCCATCTATTGTTGCATTGTAGTTGGGTGTCTTTAAGACAGACGTCCGAAGGCGCATTCTCGACGCTATCAACGACACACACAAAAAGAAATTCAAGTCTTCTTCTTCAGTCCCACTTGGACACTACAACAAGAAAATCAGGTCAGTTGAAAACTATAGTGAAGAGTGGAACATGGATATGAGGAATGCCATGGATATCATCAAGGACAGAACAGGGTGGAGATGCCATGTAAAGGCCTCATCGTCGGCGCGGCCGGACGGAGGAGAGCAATGATGATGATGATGATGTCCGTGGGGTTGTCCTCGAGTGCAGTCTATTCACTCAGTATGAGGCCTATTTGAATAAACAATTTTACAGACTTCTCGAGATGTAATATCTGTCCTGCAGACTATTGCGCTTTGAGTGCTAAAATCGGCGGATTGTTTCACTTGTATTTAGGACCACATGCCGATTATGCGTCTTCTAAGTGCCATCGTAATGCAACTTATTTTCGTGTGAACCTTTGTAGCTGAGGTCAATTGCGATTCTTGTGTCAGGACTGCTAAAGCCTGCTTAGTACTAGGGAAAATATTAGAGATGATCTTACATGGAGTGGTGTAAATTATCTTGTTATTTGTTGTTTTTCTTGGAATGGCCGAATCTTCAGTTTTCAGCTGGCTACTTATAGAGATTACGTTCTTGATTTATGATTTTTTTAATGTTTCAGTTGTTCTGAGGGCGTTACAATGCTGTCCAACCTTAAGCGACATCTGGGATTTGCGGGAAGTTCTGTTGGCTACATATCTGATCGAATAAATGAAGACAGGCACATTGTCTTAGATTCCCCGGTCAGTTTGTGATTGATTCTTTTGTTTTGTCAGAAAGAAGTTTGACTAAAATTCAATTAAGCCGATGTTACAGATAAAGTGATGTGGCCCATATATAATTATATTCTTTTGCCCAAATTTAATAATATAGCAAATTTTGCTAATGTTGCTGATATTAGAGTGTTGCTTATTTATATTATCATCATTACAGATTTTATGCCATTTTGGATGTATACAGGGTGGCTCAAAAAAAATACCCCACCAGCAAAAATGCAATATCTCCGCAACCAATCGAGCTTTTTCTATGAAAATAACAGGATTTGTAGAGGAGAAAATTTGCAACAATCCCTGAAAATCTCAATAATGAATCTTCATTACTTCAGAAGTTACAGCTGTGCAAAAACAGTTTTTGATTTTTTCGAATTTTCGCCGAATCACTTTCCAATACCTGTGATTTCTTTAAGATTTTTTTGCAAATTTCAACACATAAAGTGATGATGATGTCTTATGACCTCACTAAGAGCTGTAAATAAGCTGTTTATGAAGCAATCTGGTAGTATTAGGTGATATTTTAGATATTAAGGTCTCAATTTGTCAATCCGTACTGAACGTCATGGGCAAAGTTTCTGCAGATGATAAAGTGGGAACTCGGGCGTTGCGTGATCAGAGGCTGGGGTATTGCAAGATCATAGCAAAATACCCAGTGAAAAGTGGAGCCTGAGCACATTGAAGGCTATCTGTAGACGTGATTATGTAACAAAAGTCAGATGTCGAAAGAGAGACAGAAAGACTGGTCGTTTGGTCTGACGGAAAAAAGCGCGATGTTCACGAAATTCGCTTGGTAGTCGCAAAGGTAAAGTTTGCAAAGCACATCATGGTTTCGGCGTCAAATCTGCCGGCATGTGTTACGGCTGCAAGGAAAGACTGCACTTTATCCCATTCAGTTGGCTAAATGTCAAACTTACCGTTGAACTCTGTTACCCAGACTCATTGAACACTGAAGGCATGTTCTAACATTTGGTTTTATTTTCCAGCAGGACGGTGCGCCTGCTTGCTCGCACGGCAGGGTTGATTATGATGATGCTATCTTATTGCCATCAACTGCGGTAAATATATTGGCACAGGTGAATGAACATCAAACTCGCCAGACCTTAACCCTTTTGTTTAATACGACTGGGAAGCTATGCTGGAACGATGCAAGACATTTCATCCCAAGTTGGAGAACATTGGCTAACTGAAGGAAGTCCTGCTGCTAATGTGGGATCAGTTGCCGGAGGAGTCGATCAACAAGCCCATACCGAGTTTCACAAAAAGAATTCGAGCTCGTATTAAAGCAGGGAATGTACACTACCATCATACTTTACGATAAACTGTAAAACGGATTTCTGAGGTGGTAGTGAAAGGTGATATTATTTGACATGGAAATCAACAAATGACGTTAATTTTTCCGCGGAAATTCGAAAAAACGGAATTGAAAGTTTAAACAGCTGTAACTTTTGCAAACATGAAAATTTAAAAGTGAATCTTTCAGGGATTGTTGGAAATTCATTCCCCTACAAATTGGGAAATTTTCGTAGAAAAATATCAATGGGTTGCGAAGATATTGCATTTTATCCGGTGGGGTATTTTTTTTGAGCCACCCTGTAGGTCATGGTTTTTACATGTGTGTGAGCCTGTGAGGAGATGCAAGCAATAAAACGTGGGAATTAGGGAATTTAAAATCTGTTGTGTGTGTTTCTGCAAAGACTGAAATGAATTAAATCACATAATTTAATTATTAAACACATTTGCATCAACTGATAACTGGAGGATGTTTTGTGGAGGATATGTGGTATGGGATAGAGCATCAGAGTAAGGAACGTTGGGAAACATGAGTCTTATAGTCAAGATCTTATCTAAGAAAAGTGTTGAAAGAAGAGGATCTCTCAGGCATCAGAGTATGTAAGTAAGTAGATTTTGGTACTGAACATAGTTTACAGACGAAACAGCACGACAAAGCAACCGTCAGATGCAAACGTTTCTTTAATAGTAAATTTTGTACTGCAGTGAGTCATCTGCTTCATATGATGTTGACATCTTATGGTGAGATGCCAAGGTGTTTCCACTTGCCTGCTCTCTAGTGTCATCTGCGTTTATTACGGCTGATGATTATTTTTAGGATCCGATTCACATTCGTGAACTTTGTTCGAGTACTGAAGATTCTTTGTCGAGTGTTGGGACTTTGTATCATGAACTCGTTGCATTTCGCATGCAGTTACAAGGAGTAAGTTATACATAGCTACTATATTTAGTATGGTTACTGTTTTCTGATTATTTATTTGTAACGGTTGTTAATCTTAGATAAACAGTTTTGTGTTTCATGTTTTTCAGATGTTATATAGTTCAACAGATTTTAAAATCACTTCAATGTCTATCGCTAGCCTACAACTTCCTACAATACTCCAGCCAAGCTACCTTCGCAAACTTTTCACCATCTAACCACCCCTCTCTACCTGATCATCCTCGTATGTCACTCTCTTATGTCCCTAAGTCACTACTTGCCTCATGTTCTCCAACAGATCCACATCTCATCCTCTGCACCTCAACTCTGGATCGAACTTCCCTCTGTTCCTCCGCTAATGCAACCACTCCGACCATCGTTTCTGCCACAATCTCCTCTACTAATCACTCCTCATGAGACTTTCCATTTCCAATTTCTTTAGTCTCACCTATTCATGAATTCCTAACCTAATCCATCTGATCCTCCACCTTCCATGCTTTCTGGTCCTCAATGAAACTTGCCTTTATAGAAGGTGTGCACTTCCTCTCTTCTGGTCGCTATGGCAACTGGACATGGACATCCACTGGACATTCATCTTAGGATACACTCTCTGATGCAAATGCATGCTTGTGAATAAGTAAGTTGGTGTTGTTGCATGCTTAGCTTTAGAGTAGCGCTTAGAAACTTGGAGAATACGATTACAGTGTGGTGTGAAATGTTCTGTTGTGTTATACCTAGCTACTCGATTTATTATCTGTTTTCTGATTATTTATTTGTATGTGTTTCATACATTTCATAGCGTGGGCTATGTATTAATATTTCATGATGGTAAGTGGACCTGTACAGTGTACAGATCAGGGTATTTCATCATGTTGTGCTATAAACCTGTGTGGTCTAAGAGATGGACTGTGTTCTATTTCTACAGATTAATCCTAGTTTGCAATTCAGTTCCGAGGATCTCACGTCTTTCAAGAAAGTTTCAAAGAAGTCAAAAGTCAACTGGAAACGTGTTCTGCTGTTAGGTGGAGGCGCATTGACGTGTGTTGTGACAATTTCATGGCTTATCAAGAGCAGCGTCGCGCGACCTGTTGTAACCTAGTCATTGACACCCAAAGCTCTTATTAACTGTGTGATGTCTTGAAGCCACTTCTGCAATGAGACGTTAAGTTGTGATTGCACTTAAATAAATTCTAAGGTTTTATGAACATTTCAAATGCAGTGCTGAACAGCCGATACAGAAATGTTGACTATTTAAAGTGTTCTTAATTATAATTTGACATAATTATAGGAGTTTGACATTGACATTAATTATAATTTGACATATATGAATGCAGAATTTGCTTCTATACTGAAGGGTCCACAGACTTTGGAGAAGAAGAAGAAGATGCGTCAGTTGATTAGAATGAACAGTCTGTTCTATCTGATTGAACGTGCCTTAAAATAATTATCTAGAACTTTGCATTCCTTTACTGGTTCAACAGTGACAGATTGCCTGTGTAGTGTGCAATGCTTAAAGTGTGGCATGACGGTCATGGACGGCGTCCTGGCACTTATTTTTAAATCTCTATGCCGTCCTGCCACTTATTTGGCCAGCACACCTGAAAATGTAAGGGGCGTCCTGGCACTTCTTTTGGAAAGGTAAGGGGCATCCTGGCATTTATTTTTGTACACTTTTAGCACTGGTAGTGTGTAACAGTGTGTATGTGCGCCTCATTCACCAATGTTCAACACTGTACGTTTACAGTGCACTGATTAGCTACACAATCCACTCTGTTTGATTGTCCCGGTGTTGAGTTTGCATTCAGTGTTTGACTGTTTGTGCTTGAGGTGCATGATAAATTGGCCGTCAACTCGCCTTACTACTGAATATGTACATTGTACAAGTAGTTACGTTGAAAGAACTACACTGAGCTTAGATGGATGCATTCCATTAACGGAAGATATGCGACCAACATATGGAAGTCAAATAGGACAGACCAAAAATAGGGTATCCAAAAAAACATTTGATCTTTTACTGGATTGTTTTAGTAGTATGCCAGCTGGGAACATTTTATGGCTGTATACTGTATAGTTTACTAAGTGCAAATAACATTTGTATGTGTGAATGTACTATGATTTGCAGTTGGTTGTAAACTGAAATTAATACTCTAATCAAGTTGATTCCACTTAAAAACTGTTAGCAGAAGATAGATAAGTGAAATAGGACAGAATTGTTTTTACAGTGGTGCATGTGACTGGCCACATTTTAAGACTGTTAACAAAAGTTGCATTTGTTGAAATATCTTGGCTTATTCGATTTTATTCTCAGCGCTTACTTTCGAGAGGAAAGTTATTAATTACTTGTATCATGTAATGTACCATGTATACAACTGAATACATGTACACTGTGTCCCAATAAATCGGGACCCCTTTTTATAATGTGAATAAAACTGGCAAATATTCATCGATTTTCAAAATTTCCAAACTGTTTTTATCCTGAGATAATTATCTACAAATTGGTAATTTATGAACGGCCATCACTAAAAAATTACGTCATAATGACGTCGTTAATTTACATATCGAAACTAAATGTCAACAAAAATCGTTGTGTTCGGTACTTAACATTTGAATTCTCTGATGCAAATGACGTAATTGTGACGTCAGTATTCATACCACAATCTTCATATTTGGAGCAGTGGGAGATAATTATCTCAGGATAAAAACAGTTTTGAAATTTTGAAAATCGATTAAGATTTGCCTGTTTTATTCACATTATAAAAAGGGGTCCCGATTTATTGGGACACAGTGTAGTATATGCATAAGAGGCCTATGCCTTATGCTTAGCGTTTACACACATGCATTTTATCGCAGCCTTGGTTGTGTTGGGAGTACTCCTGAGTGGTAACCTTGAAGGGGTGTGATTGCAGTGGCATTGTTGCAGAATATACAAAATACATTTGTGGCAGAATTAGTGCCTCATACGCACTTTCATCATCGTCATCTCAGTTATTTTCGGATTTATTTCATGAGGAGTAGGATGAGTACAGCATGTTGCGAGTACAGCATGTTGCGAGTACAGCATGTTGCGAGTACAGCATGTTGCGAGTACAGCATGTTGCGAGTACAGCATGTTGCGAGTACAGCATGTTGCGAGTACAGCATGTTGCGAGTACAGCATGTTGCGCATAAATGACCATCGGCATTACTTTTCTAACTTTTGGTCATCTGTCACTAATCTTAATCAATGCTGTGATTATGATTGTGATCTATAGTTTTTACATGCAAGCAACAGCAACTACATACTTTCAATGACAACTCACTTTATTTGCAAAATAACTTAAGTAAACAGCAGTAAGAAAGTAATTGTAATCTCCAAACTTCCACTCGAAAGCCAAACGCAGGGCACCAGCTTATTCACAAGCACTGCGTTGAGTCAGAGCAGGTTGTCTGTTAGAGTAGTCCAAGGAGGTCGGAGTCCGGTTGTCAGAAGATAGTAATTGGGTCAGTGCAATTGAATATATATTATATGTGTGTGTGCCAATATGTATATATATATATATATTTATGTATATATACAAAATATATTTAGAGAGAGCCATTATACTGCATTGACAGTTGCGCAAAAACAGTCCTGTACGCTTCATCACCCTTTGACTGGGCGATCTTTGGTTGCTGCACAATAATGTAGATAAAAATGTATATTATAATTAATAGCCTAGGCCTACATGTTTTTCTATAGCAACTAGGCCTATGTTATATTATAACCTCAACCATGCTGATTTTTTAAATGAATTGATCCGGTGAGCTCGATCCCTATAGTCACCGCTGCCCGTTGGATTGGGTGTCATTACTGGTCAAGGTTCCCGCGTAGCCTACTAGGCCTAGTAATGCAGAATTAGGCTCTACTATGGCATCATCTTTCTGATTTATAATATCGAATTGTCCCCCACTGTCACGACTGTGTGTGCTTAGTAAACAAATTCCATCAGTTCCATTAAATGTTGGTCCACAATATGATCTGTTGAGGCTGTAGGATTTTTCCCTTCAAATTTCACTCACCTTGTAGGCTTATGATAGCGGGATTGTGCATATAATGACCCCGCAACACTCCTGCGGCGTGTTGCTGTGTTTAAATAAATTATTTGTTGTAATAAATATACCGGATGAGTATTAGAAAGCGAACTGTCGTTGGTTGACTTCAGTTGTGCTGCTGCAGTCGGACATTTCTTTCGACACGGTGGTGTCTTCTGTGGCATTCTGGCGGAGTAGCCTAGCGCTGAGCGAACCCTGTCTGTAGTCCAATTCCCAGGGGTGCAGAGGAGCCGGGTTGAGAGGGGGTTGCTCTG
The DNA here is from genome assembly GCA_945859605.1 of Lumbricus rubellus. Classification (NCBI taxonomy): domain Eukaryota; kingdom Metazoa; phylum Annelida; class Clitellata; order Crassiclitellata; family Lumbricidae; genus Lumbricus; species Lumbricus rubellus. Next base: position 32,396,681 of record OX243815.1, on the reverse strand, counting down.
GGGGTAGCCACTGCCGCTGGATGGTTGGGGTGTGATGTCCTGCCGCACTGGGTGAAGACCCACCCGAGTTGATTGGGGCGGAGGGTGAGGGAGTGCAAGCCACAAAGCGCTGACGCAGGTCGCTGTACGCATGCGCCATGACGGCGAGTTGATCTCTGACGTCACTCATCGTCTTCTGAAGCGTCTTAACTTCTTTGCTGATGAAAGTAAACTGTTCGATCATTTTCGGTTTGATGAAGTGTAAGTCTTCCTGAATGAGGTTCGTCTGCTGCTTTATGTTGTCCAGGTCAACCGAACCTAAGAAGAAGAAAGCACATTCGTTACAATCTACAATCTACACTGTGTCCACGATAAAGTAGATCACACAATAAAGTGTCATAACTCGGTCAAAACGTTTAGGATTTGTCTGAAATTTTAAACACAGCAACAGTGGCCATAGTTACACGAGATCCTAAAACCGATTAGAAGTATTCGCGTGTTTGTCAAATTTATGATCGTTTAAAATGCAGCACCGAAAAATTGAACTTTCCAACATGGAAAACCTGAAAGGAAGTGAAATTCAGCTAAATATGGTGTTCCAAATGTCCACCTTGTTCACGGACACACAACCGTAGACGCTACTGATGGTCCTGTCGATGATCACCTGGTTAAACAACTTCCAATCTTCTACGGTTATCGATGTCATGAATACGCGTGAACGAAAATCACGCTCCTCCACCACATGTACTCCGGATCAAGATCTGGACTGCTGGACGGCCACAGCTGCGAGATATGAAGCCGAGTGTCTTCCGGGACAGCTAATACACCACTACGTCTACGGTCGTGTGCTCGTGAACAAAAATGACATTTTGAGCACTAATTATAGCTGAATTTTGCTTCCTTTCAGCTTTTGCATGTTGGAAAGTTGCATTTTTCGGTGCTGCATCTCAAACGCTCATAAATTTGGCAAACTCACGAGTATTTCTAATCGGCTTTAGGATCGCGTGTAAATATGGCCACTGTTGTTGTGTGTAAAATTTCAGACAAATCCTGAACGTTTTGACCGAGTTATGACACTTTATTGTGTGATCTACTTTATCGTGGACACAGTGTATAATTAAGTTAACTAAACAGGCGTGAATCTGTGACTTTCCTAGAATTTGCTGTCCGTAGATTCCTTGCTGATATTTTAGCTACCGAATAAATTAAAAGACGAGGTTGCTGGTCTTCAACTGCCTTCATCGTTTGGTCTCCTATGACCTAGGGCCTAGACTAGGCCTACCTCATCAGAGGATTTGGCAACCGATTTATACTTCTACCGTATCCTTTTGTTTTCCACCAATAGCTTAATGCATGGCGACCTTCACAGTCCCCAAGCAATAGGCCTACTCTAAGGCCTTCGACTTATAACTATACAGTCTGCAATCCACGCGGGGTTTATAGCCTACCTCATGAACTTAATTCGTATATAGGCCTAATATATATAATTATATAAAATATATGTATGTACAGGGTGGCTCAAAAAAAAACGTACCACCGGAAAAAATGCGATAACTTCGCTACCGATTGACCTTTTTCTCCGAAAATTTTCCAATTTGGAGGGGAATGAATTTGCCACAATCCCTGAAAGTTTCAGTTGAAACTTTTCATGTTTGCAAAAGTTACAGCTGTTCAAACTTAAAATTTGTTTTTTTTGAATATCCGGAGAATCTTGTTCCATTACATGTGATTTCATTACGATTTTTTTGGCAAATTGCAACACATAAAATGATGACAATGTCATACAACCTCACTAAGAGCTGTAGATAAGCTGTTTATTATGTAAGCTGTTAGTATATGGTCATATTTTGTATATTAAGGCCTCAGTTTGTGAATCCGTTACTGAACGTCATGGGCAAAGTTTCTGCAGAGGATAAAATGGGAACTCGGACGTTACGTGAACAGAGACTGGGACATCGCGCGGTCATAGCAAAAGACCCAGTGAAAAGTGAAGCCTGAAGCACTTTGAAGGCTATCTGCAAACGTGTTTATGTAACGAAGGTCAGATGCTGGAAGAGAGGCAGGAAGTTGTCATTTGGTCTGACGGGGGAAAATGTCATGTTCAGGAAATTCGCTTGGTATTCAAAAGGGTTACGTTTGCAAAGCACATCATGATTTCAGTATCAGCTATGCTGGCGTGTGTTACAGCTGCAAGAAAAGACTGCATTTATTACCATTCAGTAGGCTAAATGTCAAACTCATCGCTGAACTCTCTTACCCAGACTCATTGAAGACCAGGCATGCTCTAACATCTGGTTTTAATTTCCAGCAGGACGGTGCGCCTGCTTGCTCGCACGGCAAGGCTGATTATGATGACGCTACCTTATTTTTGCCATCAAATGCAGTAAATTTATTGGCAAAGGTGACTAACAAACTCGCCAGACCTTAGTCCTCTTGCTTATCACGTCTGGTGAACTATTCTGGAACGCTGCAAGACATTTCATCCCAAGTTGGAGAACATTGGCCAGCTGAAGCAAGTCTTGCTGCTAATGTGGGGTCAGTTGCCGCAGGACCCGACCAACAAGGCCATACTGAGCTTCACAAAAAGAAGTTGAGCTTGTGCTAAGGCAGGGAGTGGACACTCTCATTATACCTTACAATAAAGTGTAAAACGAAATTCTGAGGTCGTAGTGAAAAGTGATATCATTTGACATGGAAATCTACAAGTGACGTTCATTTTCCGCGAAAATGTGAAAAAACGAAATTTTAAGTTTGAACAGCTGTAACTTTTGCAAACATGAAAAGTTTCAACTGAAACTTTCAGGGATTGTGGCAAATTCATTCCCCTGCAAATTGGAAAATTTTCGGAGAAAAAGGTCAATCGGTAGCGAAGTTATCGCATTTTTTCCGGTGGTACGTTTTTTTTGAGCCACCCTGTATATACAGACCTTCGTTTGGAACGACGCTGGCCAACAGTCGTTCGAAAATATATCGACGTACGACAGTCTTTATGACGGGCTGCAAAGTTAAACAGACGAAAAATACCGTAAGCTTAGAATTCAGCTGCTCATCAATAGCAAACAATTATATGCAAGTTAGCCTATATAGCAACACATCTGTATTTGATATATTTTTTTAATGTCCATTGTTTGGAAGAAATGACCAGTCACCAGACGACATAACATGTAAGCCTTTGTAAGGCATTGAGCATTATTGTTGTGTGTAAAGGACGGATCCTGAAGGTTAAAGGTCCTTGAAGAGTAATTAACCGCCTGAGTGGAAGGCTTAGATCTGCATTCTGCATTCGCTATGTTGCAGGTTCTATCCACCTTTCTATTTCACGTCTAACTATACAACGCAATGCTCAAAGGAAAATCAAACGAATAAATATTTTAAGAAGAGAGAGATGAACCCATCTCTTGTATGACAATACAACACACGATCAGTGTATATTTTAATAGACTGCAGCTACTGTAGTAGGCCTATAGCAGGTGAATGCAAGTATAACACCTCATCGACCTTACCCTTGTTTCTTCATTGTCACCGGGTGTTGTGTCGAGCGAAAGAGTCGGCTTCCGGAACATCGTCACTTTCTTGTGATCGATCGACTGGCTGACCTCTGACCTCTGCAGTCGACTTCGAGGAGAGGTCAAGGTCGTTGGTGGCAGAGGTGACGTAGGGACCCCCGCCACATGTGAGAGGAGAGGAGGGAGAGGAGTGGGAGGAGGAAGGGGAGGGCTGTCTGTCACTGACATACCTCGGTCGACACTGACTGGATCGAGGTCAACACGATCAGCAAACACCTTCTGCGTCATATACAATTAAATACATGCAAAAGAAACTATTATATAGCGCCATTTGAAAAGCTACAAGCCTACAAGGAGAGCATAAAAAACATATGCAGAGTGTACAGTAGTCCTACTATATAGGCTACTGTACGATCTAACTAAACGTTTCAGACCCTGACTCAAAATTATCCAGTTCAGCCCTCTATGTACATATATAATACACAAACGTCACTACTCACTATGCTACCAACAGTCCAACAATGGAAGGAACGTCTATTCTTTTGAATAGGTCTACTTGGACTAAGCTCTTCCTGGTCAGACACAGTTATACCGCCACACTGTAAAGTCACGATCCGTTGAAGGTCAATTGCATTGCAATGGATCAGTAGCCTAAGTCAATAGAGAAGTACTTACTATGTAGGCCGGCTAAGCGGTGGGCAAGATTATTCACAATAAAAGTTTACTGAGATGAGGAGTTAAACGATGCTACCTTCAGATGAGCGATAGGAATGCTGTTCATTGTTTTCGCTTGATCTCGGCCGGGAGCGCCTCCGAGTAGTTATCTTGAAGGTGCGCTATATAAATTGTCATTGATTGATTGATTGACTGATTGATTGACTGATTGATTGACTGATTGATTATCCTCATTCATCCTATACCTGTGTGAGAGGAATGCTGGCCAATCCTCCTCCTCCTCCTCCGTTCATCGTATAGATGGGTGAGCTTTCCTCTCCATCTCCTGTTCCGTAGCATGACTTATCCCTCTTGTCATTCCTCCATTGTCGATATGACTTCGCCACTCGTGCCAACTGTCTGGCCAGTGCCTTTGGAGTTGGAATGATGTTGAGTGGAACAGGAAGAGTCGATCCTTCGTTGATGTATTCCATGTACAGCTTCGATCGCACGAACTTCCACTCGATGTCTTGATCCGTCTACAACATACAAATAAACCAACATCAATGAATGTCAAACTCGAGAGTTGTCCTTGAGACCAAGGTCTTGGTATCGAGTGCACTCGAGCTCGTTTCTAAAAGTCGAGAACAAAAGTCTTGATCTTGAGGCTCAGTCTTGGTCTTGACTCTTGATATTGGTCTTGAGGTTCAGAGTCTTCGTCTTCGTCTTGCAGGACCAAGACTTTGACGTCAACATGAACATTGAACAATGATTAAAATCAGGGACTCACGATGGTCGGTGCATAGGCTCTCTTCACTCTTGCGTTTGTAGGCACCTTGCAAGTTGCAATTGATGGTAACTTTGCACGATTCAAGAACGCACCCAGTGATGATGTTAAGGTTAGACAATCATTTCGACTTCCTGCTATTTTCCTACGTTTGACAAACTTCATTTTCTTATTTATTTCTACTCAACCTCTTGTTCAAATTTAGATGCTGTATGTACATGTAGGTGCATTTATCATGCTTTTTAAAGTTTTTAAATATTATATTAAAGAAACGCTTCACTAAAAATGGCGAATTGTACGACTCCAAAATATTCGTATGCTAGGGATGGAAGTCTTGGTCTTAAAGTTCAAAGTTCAGGTCGTTGTCTTGGTCTTGAGACCAAAGGTCTTGGTCATGGCGTTCAAAGCCTCTGTCTGTCTTGAGCTCTTTTATCTTAGACGAGAGATTTGTATCTCTGGCTAAGAAGCTATAGCTGAGCAGACACTTTGAAAGCTAGGCCTATAATAAGTGACTGCTTTCCACTTCTAGAGAGCAACATGATCACTATAGCAGAGAATGTATAGACTACACGTCGTGACAATGAGACTAACGGCAATCTTGTCGAATGATCTTGTCATCATGGCAATGAGCATGTTGAGTAGGACGATGACTGCTCCCCAGTTGTAGACACCGAACACGATGTAACCGACACTCTCCGTGAATCGACTCTTAAAGCCAGAACCCAACTCGACGGACTTCGCATCCTTCAGACCGAACAGCGCCCAAAAGATCGTACGAAACGTATACTCAAGACTGCAAACAACACAACATAAGAAGAAGACATGTGTAATGACAATTGAATAGCCTATGCATATAGTCCTAATTGTAGCTACAGACACGTACCTTTTAAATATGCCTCCACTCGCAAGTCTAAGTGGTGTCAATTAGACTTATTAGAGTCAACGAAGAACAAAAGCAAAGCAGTCAATTGCTTTGATAACTATATTATGCATAGCTACAAACCTAGATATGCACACATTATACATAGATCTAAGCACATAGATATCAATATAATGAAATATGACATACTTTTTCTTACTAGATAGCCTAATTATGCTATAGGAAGTCGCAGGCGTAATTGATTATAAGTGTATAATGAATTTATTGTTTCAGGAAAACAAAGCAATGCAAACTGAGCTGAGCGTCGTCACAGAAATTAGGCCTAGACGGAAAGATGAAGATTAATTGTAGGAGGTATAATGCAACACGATGCACATCGTTAATTATTATCATAGAGTTTATTTTATGTTTAAATGGTTATCATAGAGATGATCTAATCGTGTAGAATCGTGTAGATCAATAGCAGATGAACATCGACATCGATCTCAGTTCCTACTAAGTACTTGGATAAAGTTGTCTGAATTTCATGTGTTCGGGGCTGTGAAGGAGTGGGCCTATATTCTGACAAACGGTAGACCTACGACAGGCAGCAGATATTCCAGATAGGCCCTGAAGAATGAGGGCGTGCGCCTTTTACATACAACTGATTATAATTATTTTATGTCTAAATCGTAAATCCCAAATTCATAAATTGTCATTCCAACGCTAAGCACCTACCATGCAGGATCGGGTCTTTCACTTTGAAATGCAGACACTTGATTGACAGAATTGTGTCATTATAAATAGAGTGAATTGCGAAGGTTAAAGGTTAATGCATGGTCATCACATAGTCACATCATAATTATCGTCAATATGTTATATGATGAAGGGTCGACTAAATTGAATCGTGAGGAGAAAAATCATGGCCATATTAATTTTATATAGGCTATACTTACGTTCCAAATCCTTCTTGTGCTTTCGTTTGGATTTTATGGTCGATGACTTCGACGACTCCTCGTACGGCTGGATCATAGTACCAGTACAGGTTGTACATGCCAACCATGAAAGCCAGAAAGATCGGTACAAACGTCACCATGAATTTCATTACATCCTGGAGAACATAAGAAACAAACTCACAGGTTTTACTTGGTTTGTTGTTAACAAGGGGTGCATGATCAGCGTATAGCGGTTAGTATGCTCAACTCTCAGCAGGGGAGCAGTATAGGTTATGAACTTCGCTAAGACTGACAAACATCGACGATGATACTTCTATAAGCTTAGCGCTTCGGCGTGAAACTCCAATGCAGTGTCCGCTGTGTATAGTCTGGAGGGCCTCTGAGTAGTGAGCTTGAGGTGGCGCTATAACAAGTGCACATGCAAACAAACAAAGCATTATGCTGCTTCCTTCGAATGAGGTCAAAATAGTTGAAGTTAATTGTTGATCACAAAATTATGTTCAATGGTGATCGTATATACATGTACCTTGATCATTCTTTCGAGTGAGATGAGCATTGGTCCTAAATGTTCATTGATGGCCAACAAATGAAAGAGTCTGGCGAAGTTGAGTATATTGCCGACGGCGAACAGCGCCTCCCCCACATGCACCGGGTCGAGATCGTCCCAGTAGAATCGATCTTCATTCATCAAAAAGACATAAATGAAACACCTGTTAGCAGCAGTTCACCAAGCCTAATATCACCGGTTCAAAATGTTACTTCAAGATTGCATGGTCTAATCGTGTTATTCATTTTGGAAATCTTGTGTCTTTTTAAATGACTAACCTATGGACTTACTCGCGTAATGAACCAGACTCAAAAGAGGTATAGGCTAGTTATTTAGAATATAAGTTAACATGTTATAATGGTATCGGATGTGATAAGAAACACCACTTTGAAAACCGTCTATCTGACACGTTCCCTTTCGATGCTCACAATACAATATCCTGCATCGTTCGCTCATAATTAAATCTGCTGCTAACTCGATGAATCGCAAAAATATAAAATATAAAATAAATGCTACAGCGACAGCGTGTCGTAGCATAGATCCTGCTGACTTTTTAGTCAATTATTGATCGGATGAGATCCTTCACTATCGCTATTTCTTTGAATGGGTGCCACGCCTTTATGGTCCTTGGTCGTGTTCAGACCGTGTAGAACTACTTGATAGGATATACCTAATTGGATCAAAATGACCAAACAGTGGTCAGAAATGTTTTTGTCGAAAGAAACGATCAAAACGAAACAGAAGCTCACCGGCGTTGAGCCAGTAGAACCAATAGCGGGCGATTGGCTGAGAACCAATCAGCTTCTGCCACGATGAATGCTGCTGAAAGAAATCAAGTGATGATCGAACCTGAAATATCCAGAAAAGAATAACGAAACGAATAAGTAATTATAATAATTGGATTTGTATAACTATAGGTCAGAGCCTTCTATTAGGCTACTGTAATAGAAGGCTCTGTATAGGGTCATTGGAGGTTGTAGGGCTATTACACACAACATGGCTACCTCGATCGTGCAGTCATTAAGTTTTTGTACTACGACTGCGACTATTATTCTTCGAGAGGTATTTGGATATAATGGAACATGCGTTTTGGGTAGGGGAGCAGCATTCATCAAGGGTCCATCTCGCCCCTACTTCCCCTACATAAATGGATATAAGCTGTTCTTCAATGTTCTCAAAATGCCGTGCAGTAGATACAAATCTATCAGTGAACTTGTGACCAAAGACATAACAAATAATCACATAATCACAACCAAGTGATCAATCACCACGTTTAATTGTCATTAGAATCATCAGAGGTAGTGGTGGTAACGAGGTTCAGTTCACTCAATCAGTTAATTGAGAACTCCTAAGAGGTTCGAGGGTAAACAGTCACTAAAGGCAGAAATGTTTATTTGCAGTTGCATTTATACATAATTATTAAGCTATTATAGCATATCGATACATAATATTCAGCTCTAGTATACTAACCATGACTTCTGTGATTCGGCTGAGTGTAATTGAAGCCATGTAGAACTTCAACATAAAGAAGTCCATGGCGTTGTAAATGTTGATGAAGTGCGCATGCGCACCGACGATGTAGATCTGCTTACACGCGTGCCACAGAAGTCCTGCAATTATTACAATTACACACATGTTGTTAATGAGATATAGTTCAAAAGAAGGTTTGTTCAAAAACAAAGTGTTGTGCTGAGTGGATTATTTCACCTGCGTTGACATAAGTTCTTCTCGTGATACCGTACTTGTTCTAATATAAAATGGAATCCACTAAGTCTCATTTCTGTGATAAATTGAATGCTTTATAGATAGGCTAGGCCTCTCTTTTATGACTCACAGAGGCGTAGCGACCGCCCTCCGTACCCTCCGACCGAAGGGGGCCCCCGGCAAGGAAGGGGCCCCTAAAAGTGCCAAAAAATGAATGAAATGACTAAAACTAAATTTAAAAAAGGTCATCAAATTTTTTGGACGGCGAATATGAAATTTTCCCGAGATTTTGGCCCAAAAAGGTCATCAACTTTTTCAGACGGCTAATTGATGAAATTGATGAAAATTTTCCGACATTTTGGCCGGATGACTAAAAAAAGTCGTCAGAAATTTCGAACATTATGCTCGGAGGGGGCCTCGTTCGTTCTTGCTACGGCCCTGATGACTCAGCTGCAAATTAAGTTATCTGTTAAAATTATGGCATGCATTTAATGGCATTAAATTGTTGCAAAACTGAAAGAATATAAAAGCGGAAATTGAAATCTAATAAAAGATAACTTAACACGCATTCAGTGCTATAATTATGCCACCTTATCTGAACCTCGAGTTTAGTGCGTGTAACTTAAAAAAATTTGTGCAGCTGTCGTGGCCTCCTCCACAGGATATTATTTGGATGGCCTGAGCCAGTTTCACGACAGTATAAAGGAGGAGGGTTCCACGGTTGGCATGAAACCCGCTCGGGTAAAAAACCAAGCATGCAACAGAAACGACGCAACAAATCCACAAGCCTAGCATAGAGGAGTGGAGCAGATGCGCGCAGACATGCACAGTTGCACACTGCACAGGTAGGACTAAGGTCGAAGGTGTAAGGTCGTGGGAACCCCGTACAACGGCGTACATGTATGGGTTACTGCCACCCAAAATAAGACAGTCTATGCCATCAGACCGAGAGCACATGTCCGAATAGACCTATAGGCCTATACTGCCCAAAATGTATAGGCTCATGAGGAAGACTTCTTTGGTCATAATGCTGTCGATATTAATATTATTAGGCCTATTATTTATTATTATTATTATTATTACTATTATTATTGCTATTATTATTATTATCATCATCATTATTAGGCCTATTATATTTATTATTATATTCGTTTAATTGGCAACAAAACTGATAGGCACATGTGAACCGCTATCAGGTACAAAATTAAAGTAGTTCATAACTTATCTTGCATGTACAAATTGTACATGTAGGTAACACCAAAGTGCGTCTTTGTCAGCTGATTAAAAACAAAATTTACTTACTTACTTAGAATCTTTTAAAAATAAAAACGATCTCGCAATCGTCGAATAACAACGGATTGCATGACGTGACAATGAATTGAGAATGATTTCGTATGTACGGTATACCATGATATAAGACTTATAATAGAATCGAATCGAGGCGGCCACAATCATGACATTGTGTAGCCTATAGGCCTACTGCAGATGAGAGCCACACGCCTCCTTCTCCTCATGATGCAGAGCGTCAATCTATCACACGATGACAGTTCGTTGAATCGTTTGTCCTATTATTCTCACATCTCATAATATAGGCCTACAGCCCTACACTGTATGTATAATTGTATATATATATATATATATATATATATTATTTGCCAGCGAACAAACGAAGCCTGGCTTAGGAGGATGAGCAGCAGGCATTGGTGCTCTCGCCTCCGATTTTTCATCAGTTTGCAGATTACGTTGTATTAGCAACGTTCGGAAAGATAATAATATGTTGTAGAGTTTGCACAGTGATTCTTCTTGTTGTGGGTCTAAGCTTATAGAACTGAGTCACATTTGGCCCAGATGTAAAGTGATTCAGACTTGTTGCTTCTAGGATTACAGCGGGGGGGGGGGAATGTTCACAGAATAATCGTATTGTACGCCTACTCGGAACAATTGTACTTTTAAATTCGGAGAGAGAGATTCTATTATCTCCAGTGAGACTAAATTTAGACTGGCTTCCAGTCCATCGATCCAACATCATCAAACCTAAATTATATACAGCGTCGCTTGAAGAGAAACTAATAAGAGTCATATTAAGAGACCTGCTCTTCGCTAGTGTGAACGATGCTTGTTTGAATGTGCACTTGTTGTAGCGCCTCTTCAATCTCGCTACTCAGAGGCGCACCCGACTGCAGCGCGGACACTGCATCGGAGTTTTACGCCGAAGCGCTGAGCAATTGCGAGTGAAGGACTAGCCCAAGGTCCCTACGTGCCGACTTGAGGTGGATTCGAATCTGCAACCCTCCGGCTGCAAGGCAACAAACATACGCACTACATCACCGCGCCCCACATAAACGGATACAAGTTCCAAGTTCGTTTGATAAAAAAAGATTTAAAATCTTGATATCTGAGTTGGTCTGCATCGTCCATCAATGCCTGAAAAATCTATTGTCTCAATCTGTGACAATGCCATCGAAAAGTAATAACAACAATGTGTTCATCTGACGGCATCAGTGCAATCCGCATGCACGTAGGTCTAGTCGGCGGCAGAGCAAACCACGTGACACTTGCGTGCGAAATATTCATCACTCCGTGTAACACACGAATCAATTCCCGTGTCGATCGAATCACTGGGTCTCATGATAGACAGCAGCAGCAGCAGCAGCAGCAGCAGCAGCAGCAGCAGCAGCAGCAGCAGCAGCAGAGGACTGCATGGAGTTCATGCAGTCGTTGGGTCGATACATGATAGAGGCGATTCCCGTGGGAAGACTTATCTTTTCCAACGCTCGTGATCTGTCTGCATACAACGCTTAATGCCCTCATGCATGGCTCTCATGCAAAGCCACTTTTCTGTAGCACGATGAATGCGAGAGACTTTAGCACAGTTCTAGGCCTTCCTTGGATCCCTATGGACGATTGCTACCTCGGACAAATAAAACAATAACAGCATTCACAGCGATAGCTTCTTTAAGTCGCCGTGACACGCCTTGACAAACAACAGAAAAACGAGTTATAAAATAATATACGCTTTAGAAATAGGCTATTATGGCTTCAATCTTGACTTGTCTGAACTCTGAACAACACTCGAAATTGCATCTTTAGAGAACTCTGTGATAGATAATATATAGTTACTCTTGCAGTTCGTGACATATAGCCCACCCTGCAGCAGCCTATATAATTTTTATGGCACCAGAACCACCACTGGAGTTCATGGCTACATGTATGTCAAGCAGAAGGCCATTCAAAACCATCTCTGAATGGTATTATATAAACTATTTATTTTCTTTGTATTGCTTTAATTTAGGGCTGTTGTTCGATTAAAAATTTTAATCGAAATTAATCGCACGATTAATTTTTTTAATCGCAATTAACTGCAAATTAATCGCAATACATTTCCTTCAAATATATTAATCTTACTATTTTATAAGGACCCCTGAAGCATAGCCAACTGCTTAAAATCCGTAAATTTTCTTTTGTTTGAGCCACCTTTAGCCTAATGAAATGATATAGGCCTAAAAAATAATGTTAAAATTAGACAACCGTTTTCTGACTCTCAAAATTAATTATTTCTTCAGCCATGCAATTGTATGGGCAGACCAGTTTATTTACATTGGTCGGTTCAAGGGATGCTCTTATTATTATTAACAATTATTATATTAGGTCTAACTATATTGGACCTCATTATTTAGTCACAATTTTCACAAGAGATTGCGGTTCTTGCCAAACCTTGTCTCAGTTGTCCTTAATCTGTGAACATTAAATGTTCACAGACAACTGTTTCAAATGACAAATTTTGTCATTTGAAACCTGGATCCAATTGGTTTTGCCATATCCTGGAGTTCAACCAATATGTAGTCTGACGGGGTGAGGAAACAACCTTAGTGGACGATGCAATGTGGCCGATGTCGACGGCTCATCGTTAGCGTTTAACGTATGTTATGGTTCGCATGCAGGCGATAATTGAGCAAAGAATTGCTATGATAATACTCAAATTCTTTTTTGGAATATTTGCCAAGGAATGTATCACTAGTTTTAAGTATTAGCCTTCCGTTTAACACGAGTTTTTTGCCTCTGATTCCACTTTAATCAGATCTAATTAACGCGAACGATTAATGCGTTAAAATTTTTAATCGCAATTTTTTTAACGCGTTAATCGCACGCGTTAACGCGATTAAATCAACAGCCCTACTTTAATTGTTTATAATAATATTTATAATAACTATGATGGCAATAGTTAATTTTCATCGCCAGAAGTTCGAGTTTAGAGGCAGTGAAAACAAAAGATCTATTACGTGCACGATTAAGTATTGTAGGCTATCTCATATTGTAACTCTAGAATTCAGTGGAATAATTAAGTTAATAGCAGTAAAATAATTAAATAATATTATAATAACTTCATTTAATTTTTATATCTTTATAAATTGTGTTAATTATAGTGGTGCTGCTGGTTGTAGTAGGCCTACTAGTAGTAGAAATTTCCTATGTCAGAACCTGACGTATACATAAATAGAACTTAATCCCCAGCAGCAATTTTAGCTTCCGGATTCTAATGGGTGTTGAAGTGCATTGAAGGTTTTGCCTTAGCAGATCTGCAGACATTGAACGACGATATAAAAAGACAACTTTCGCATCATTATAGTAGTAAGCTTAGACGTAACTGTAGGTCTATTAATGTTATTCATAATTATCGAAATTCAAAACTGTTTCGGTATCGGTCATCATATCCGGACAGCTACATGTACAGCGATGACGAAGCATTGACTTTTGAACTCATAAATAATATTCTACTCTCGTTCCGATGCTGTCTCTTGTTACATGTTTAACGACACTCCTAGATCAAAGATGATTAGTGTCGCCCTCCTCCTTTAACCAGGCCTGGGACTGGCACTTGCAGAGAACAACAAGGGGCGTAGTTTTTCCGATGCTGTGAACATGACGCGGCTAATAGGCTAATACGCAAAGAATCCTTAGGCAACAAAATCGTCTGCATTGGCCATGTACGATTGTAGCGTATAGGCCTACATGTACGTCCAGCAATAGACCTTGGAGTTGGGAGTGGCAGCTCTGTTTGGCGGCGATGATCAGGCGCTCAAGGCACGTACATGCACATATACATGTAGGTCCATAGAAAGGCAAAATTACATGGTTGCTGTTTCGATGCCGTGACTCCCGACCGCTAAAATTACCGGCCTCTGCTACTCTACAAAAGTGTACATGTATATACAGGGTGGCTCAAAAAAAAATGTACCACCGGATAAAATGCAATATCTTTGCAACCGATTGCAATTTTTCTCCGAAAATTTTTCAATTTGAAGGGGAATGAATTTCCAACAATCCCTGAAAGTTTCACTGAAAACTTTTTATGTTTGCAAAAGTTACAGCTGTTTAAACTTTGATTTTGGTTTTTTCAAATTTCCGTGGAAAAATTAACGCCAATTCTTGATTTCCATGTCAAATGATATCACTTTTCACTACGGCCTCAGAAATACGTTTTGCAGTTTATTGTGGGGTATGATGTGAGTGTCCACTCCCTGCTTTAATACGAGCTCGAATTCTTTTTGTGAAGCTTAGTATGGCCTTGTTGATCGAGTCCTGCGGCAACTGGTCCCACATTAGCAGCAGGACTTCCTTCAGTTAGCCAATGTTCTCCAACTCGGGATGAAATGTCTTGCAGCATAGCTTCCCAGACGTGGTAAGCAAGAGGGCTAAGGTCTGGCGATGTTGTTAGTCACCTTTGCCAATAAATTTACTGGAGTGGATTGCAAAAATAAGGTAGCGTCATCATAATCAGCCTTGCCGTGCGAGCAAGCAGGCGCACTGTTCTGCTGGAAAATAAAACGAGATGTTAGAGCTCACCTGGTCTTCAATGAGTCTGGGTAAGAGAGTTCAGCGATGAGTTTGACATTTAGCCTACTGAGTGGGATTAATTGCAATCTTTTCTGGCACCCGTGACACATGCCAGCAAATCTGATGCTGAAACCACGATGTGCTTTGCAAACTTGACCCTTTTGATTACCAAGCGAATTTCTTGAAAATCGTACTTTTTCCATCAGACCAAGCGACCACTTCCTGCCTCGCTTCCAACATCTGATCTTCGTTACATAAACATGTTCACAGATAGCCTACAATATGCTCAGGCTCCACTTTTCACTGGGTATTTTGCTATGATTACGCGATGTCCCAGTCTCTGTTCACGCAGCGTCCGAGTTTCCATTTTATCTTCCGCAGAAACTTTGCCCATGACGTTCAGTAATGAATTCACGAATTGAGTCCATAATCTATAAAATATCACTAAATACCAACAGTGTGCTGCATAAACAGCTTCTTTACAGCTCTTAGTGAGGTCGTAGGACATCATCATCATTTATTTTGATGTAATTTGCAAAAAATCTTAATGAAATTCCATTGTATTGGAACTTTATTCTCCGGATTTTTGAAAAAACAAAATTTTAAGTTTGAACAGCTGTATCTTTTGCAAACAAGAAAATTTTCAAGTGAAACTTTCAGGGATAGTTGGAAATTCATTCCCCTACAAATTGGGAAATTTTCGGAGAAAAATGTCAATCGGTTGCGAAGTTATCGCATTTTGTCCGGTGGTACATTTTTTTTGGAGCCACCCTGTAGTATAGGAGTCTAAATACGGACGCAACAAGCGAGCGGCCTCAGCGCAGTCCCCCCCCTCCTCTATAAACCTCCACACAACACGAGTCCAATCTCCACGAAATTAATTGGCAGTTTGCCTGCGGTAGTTGCATGCGCTAAATCGGTCGATATATTTTTTTATCCAGTCCTTGAACAAGACTTGAACGTACATGTATTATAGTTGTGCTAGCGTTGCATATAGGCATATATTAGGCATTATAGGCATAGGCCTAATCGTTGATTTCATTATTATTATTAGGCGCCTACCGACCGCTAAAATTACTAGCATAGTCCGACGAAGCGGCACTGTATAAAATCTCGAAAAGTGTAGCGCCATATAATTGCTGAACATGAAAACCAGTTTGTTTGGCGTCGTCCAAATCAAATTAAATCAAATCAAATCAAATCACTGAGAGAAAAATCGATGGAATTTTCATAAATTACAGCCACAGTATACTATAGTTTTTATACGGAAGCACTGACTGTCTAGTCTTATAGAGTGTTTATAAAGAAAAGAAAGCGTTAGAAAGTTTCTCCTCTCTAACCTTCTGCTAAAGACTATATAATTATTTAAGTCTGTGAAGAGTTTCCCATATTAAACTATTGACAGCGTTACAGCGTCTTTGTATAACGGAAATACGGCATGTGCTCTGTAACCACGCTCTAGAAAATTGTCACATTCATTATCAGCAGCATCAGCAGCATTGTCATCATCATCCTCACCACCATCATCATCATCATCAATTCATCATAGCCGTCGTTGTCATTGTCATCATCATCAGATTGTTCCCTCACGCGTTAATCTCTTTACCAGTCGAAGTCATTGACCATATATTATCTTCGTGGAATTGCTCATAACTTGCTTTTTTAAACTAACTGAGGCCAGAACTCTATCAATAACATTTAAATATTTTATTAGGCAGGCGTTTAACACGTTGAAGTTTTCTTGAACTTTAACCTTTTACACGATATCTTAGAACCGTTCACAGATTTGATTTGATTTAATGTTTTCTTGAACGTTTAACACAAACTTCCTGGACTTGCTCATAACCTTGCCTTTTAAGCTACATGTAACTAAAGTCAGAACTCTATCAATAACATTCAAATATATAATTAGACAGGCGTTTAACACGACATCGACTTCATTGTTGGCACGGAGGTAATTGTCCCGTTTGTCCGGGGGGGTAATTGTCACTGTGGGTAATTGTCCGGGGGTAATTGGCACGGAGTAGTTGTCGGGGGGGGGTAATTGTACTGGGGTAATTGTCGAGGGGGTAATTGTCGGGGGGGGGTAATTGTCACTGGGGTTAATTGTCCGGGGGTAATTGGCACGGGGTAGTTGTTGGGGCGAGGGGGTAATTGTCCTGGGGGTAATTGTGGATGGGTCATTGTCGGGGGGGGGGGGTAATTGTCCGGGGGTAATTGTCCAGGGGGTAATAGTCCCGTCACCTTATAATGATAACTACAGTCATGTTACCAGTACACTTTCTACAGACGATGGCTTGATCATGATTTAAAAAATAGTTTCGCAGGAAGGTAGCCAAACTAAATTTGTTGTTTAGTAACCATCTCGTTTGTTTTGAGGTTATGACAGCCAGTCAGTATTTCCAGCAACTGGTCTACGTTTCTATGTTGCCTGAAGACTGCATGTGTGAATATTTCTGAAACATAATGACTTCATGATAATGACTTCATGATGATGACTTCATGATAAGGACTTCATGATAAGGACTTCATGATAATATAATGACTTCATGATAATGACTTCATGTTGCAAGAAATAAAGTATCTTGCCATGAGGAAAACAACGATGCTTGTAAATCACCTATAGAGAGGTATAGATGGATAGATGGATATCGCCCATATACATATGCATGTATGTGGGCCTACATTTTAAATTGCAGATGGTTGGATGATAAGATAAATGGACGGGCAAAGCATCGGATCAATGACTTAATGGACCAACCATCATATTCCTATCATATTAAGTTGTGTATACATGCACAATGTGTCATTGGACGAATGGATGCTTCGGTTTGTATACAACTATACATACATATGAAACGATGGATGGAAATAAAGATCATCTGTGGAGTTATTACATGGATCCAACAAAGCCTCACACACTGCAGCAGCCTTAACCAATAACCATGGCAGTGTCAAGCATAGCAAGCTTGTCATCATTATCCTAATCCATGGGGGGGGGGAACCGATGACCCGTATATGTGTTCACTGTGCATTATTTATCGCTTTTTCACCAGAGTCTTCGATCAAGTGCCGCATGTTATTCTTAAGCTTTGTAGAACTTGTGGATCTTGTTTTCAACAGTCTTTCATCTAATCAATTAATTCTCTGTTAGGTCTTCCACTCCACCCATTCCAATCAATAGTTCCCATCCCAATCCGTAGTTCCCAATATCGCTGTTTTTATTTTCCATTTTCATTCATTTTCTGCATAAAATATGTCCACTCAGTTTTCGTCTCATCACTTTCCGCTATTATTGGTCTTCCATTATATTATCTGGTCTTCTTCTTCTTTGGACCTTCAGATTGTCACCTTCATTGTCCAATTCCTATAAATGTCAATATTATAGTCTAGTTCTAATTGTCCATGATGGATGAATTAATTTGTCTGGTTAGTTAGAATCGCCGAGTGACTTCAGAGTCGCCTCTGTTTATAGATACCAAGAATAGTGGGGCGCTATATAAATGTCGATGAATAAACTGAGTTCGTTACCTGCGATCCAGAGCACGATGCAGATTTCGGTGACGGCTGGTTTGTGGTTTCGAATGCAGAGTCTGTCGAGATTCTGGATGTCTTCCGACAGATTGTGTCGCACCTGGCGGTACAGCTTCCCAACCGACGGATGGTCGCCCAGTCTCTCTGGACACAGCTTCGTCTGCTCCAACTGACCGTGGATGACGATGAGGCAAAGGAATATCAAGTAGGAAGTGGCCTGCGCTACGAACTTAATGCACGGAGTCTTTAACAGACGACCAACCTGCAATTCGAACACACGACGACGACGTGTCATGCAGCGTGTGCAGATGAATTCATGCAGATGAATTAGCAACGTGTGTGATTAGCTGGCTTCAGTAGCTGTAGGCCCTATACCTTGTGCCTGAGTTTTGAATTGTGTTGGTCAGTTTTGCATGGAGTAGAAGTGTTATGCAAAGGCAAGTTGCATACTTTGTGCTTTCCGTATACCACTTCTATCCTGTTCCCTAATGAAGAAGCTACATAAAGTAACGGTGTTACCCGGATTAGACGATTACATGATCAAGAACTGCGTTAAAAACTAGGCCTATATACTTGAAACGTCGAGCAGATGACACAGTTTTTTAAACACATGAGTTTCACTTGAGTTACATGAGTTTCACTTGAAACTCATCTACAGCGAATTCTGTAGCATTATTTTCATTTAAAAAAATTAATCTCAGTATCCGTTTGCCAAACCAAATCATAATTATAAACAAGCACATACAGAATATTAGACAGCAGCTGATCTAGCGAAATTGCATGAAGTCTGATTATTACCGCTGAGTTGGGTGCGAGAATGTAGATGAGCGAGAGTAGAGGATAGGTGAGGACGATAGAACATATCACAGTCATCTGGATGAAGGTAGAACGTCGCTTAAGCAGCTTGTAAAAGTCCCTGTACCACAGTGTCGTCAACTTCTTCTGACAACTCGGATGCGCTACAAACTGAACAGATAGAAAATGGTGTTCATCAACATTGATTGTCATCTATTCATCATCGTCACCGTCATCGTCATCATCATCGTCGTCATCGTCATCATCATCGTCGTCGTCATCATCATCATCATCATCATCATCATCATTACATTCATCATTCACTTCGAATCCCATAGGCTATCCATTCAACCAACATATTACATCCATTTTGTTAAAGTAAGTCTTCCAAATTCGTATCTCAGACCAAAGCCTCACGTGCATCAACGATATTTCAGTCAAATATCGACCCGATGATCTAGTCCTACATAATAGTAATTATTCTAACAATGACCCACATAATAGTAATTATTCTAACAATGACTTACATAATAGTAATTATTCAAACAATGACCTACATAGTCTAATAGTAATTATTCTAACAATGACCTAGCCTACATAATATTAATTATTCAAACAATGACCTACATAATAGTAATTATTCTAACAATGACCTACATAATATTAATTATTCAAACAATGACCTACATAATAGTATAATTATTCAAACAATGACCTACATAATAGTAGGCCTAATTATTCGTACTTTTTTCTCCCTGTATTCGATGGCCAGTTGAAGCCGCGCCAATTCACCGGAAGTTTCTCCTTCGCTGTCGTCTGCTGCGTTCAAGATGGCGTTCAGCTCTTCGTTGCCATGCACCTTGTCGAGAAGTCTGACGACGTATTCGCTGAGTTTGCTCGCAAGGGCCGAGTACTCCGACTGACGATGGCAAACAAAACAGACGAAGAAGGAGAGAAGACGGTTAAAAACAGTAGCACCAGTCATGCAGAGGGTTAAAAACAGCAACAACCAATGCAAAAGCAGAAATTCATTTCGACGTCAACGAATGTCAAACTCGTTTTCGTCATCTCATAAACTAAAAGTCCAAGAAAGAGAAGAGGACTTCCTGGAAGCCTGACAACTGGACAACCACAGAGCACAACACGAATTAGAAGGCGTCCGGTTTCGTTGTGGAGGCGTCAAAATGCCTGTCATGTGACTCATGTCAATTTTGACCAAAGCGAATTGCAATAAAATAAAATAAAAAAGCTAACAGAGACAAAACCCAAGTGCGACGATAGTTTTCACCAATGATATTCTCACCTCTGATAACTAAATAGCGCCTATACTGTCGGTAAAGTACCAGCGAAAGATTATGATAGAGTATTGTTTTCATTTGTACGTGTAGGAACAAAATAGTAAAAACCACAACGAAATGCAAGAAATGTAACGTATATGGAGTACATGCAGGTCTATATTTCAGTCAGTTCGACCAATTTCTTGTTTTCCAGACAGACGGAACCGAATAAATTGATCGTCTTTAATTGCAAAAAATAATGAGAAAGTGTTTCATTTGCTTCATGCACATAAATATTACCTGCCAACGTCTGCATCGAATTATTCGAACATCACAATTACTGTCAGTGCTGATTCCGAGCTACTCTGTATTCTTTAATTAGCTGTCATGGTCTGGATTCCTCCATTTAGCATTCACGCGAAAGATATATTTATATAATTTATATAGACTATATGTTATAATGATATAGGTCTATAATTATTTCACTCACAAATAAGTTCTGCTAATTAACTGAATCGGAATTTGATCATAAGTCTACTTCAGTTGCACTTAATATCACAGATATTCAACCGATGTCGTCTGCCTTTTTTAGTATCAATACATGTTGAATTTGTTGATGCAGCTGTAGACAGATTTGAACATTAGGTCTGGTTTTGAAATAGCAAAATATGCCGAAAATGATAAAATTATGTGCAATGATGCAGCAGGAATTGTAAAACAATATTTGGCATGTATTGCATACGTATAAATCAGAAACCGGTTTACTTGCATATTATTTATCATTTTATGGTTCTTTTAGGATAGGCCTACACTTAGTAATGACCAATTTTGATTTCCTCAATATGTACTACAATATTTATTTATTATTGAGAAAGAAGAAGAAGAAGAAGAAGAAGAAGAAGAAGAAGACGAAGAAGAAGAAGAAGAAGAAGAAGAAGAAGAAGAAGAAGAAGAAGAAGAGAATTGGAAGAGAAGAGCGGATCCTTAAGTGTTGGTGTAAGATGTCATCCAATGCATTCTCTCGGCCTGCAGTCCTCTTCCACGCCGTCTCATCCTTTCACCGACAGCGTGTACGATCAGCAGATTCGTTTTAGCTGAATCATCGGTAAAGGGATGGAGTAGAAATCTCGAACCAAGTTTCTACCCTTACAGGTATTTGAATTCCCGATCTTTGGATTGACGGTCCAGCTCGTTCGAGGTTCGAATCCACCTCGCCGCGTAAGGACCTTGGGCAAGTCCTTCACTCACAATTGCTCAGCGCTTTGGCGTGAAACACCAATGCATTGTATGCTCTGCATTCGGGAGTGCCTCTGAGTAGTGAGAGCTTGAAGGGAAGCTATAACAAGTGCACAAACAAACAAACAAACAAACGACACAAAAAAGAATATCCTACCGTGTAATATTTTTCCTCATTGGCCACCTGTTGGATTTCGCGCCTCAGTCGAAATGACGTCAGAATGGGATCTTCACTGGACAGCGAGATGTAGGCTTCGGATGAGAGCGCACGGTAAGCGTTGAGACGAGACCGAGCGAACTTCAGTTCATCCCTTCGCGCGTGTTCGATGCAGTCGGTGCACGTGCAGTGGCACTTGTGCGGTCGGTCGATCGTCTCTCTCTTCAGCAGCAGTGCCATGACGACCTCGAATCGGTTCTGCTGAGAGGCGAGGATGAGCGGAGTGATCTCTTCGGAGAATTGGTTGTCGTCATGGAACTTGTTTTGGTAGAAGAATGCCTTGCCGTGAAGCTTAAGATCTGCGCTGATCTCCTCATACTTCGGATGTTCGATGATGATCTCAGCTATCTCTTCATTGCCGAGGTTGATGGCAGACAGCAGAGCCTGGTAGACACGACGACGATCCACGTGGTCCAAGAGGAAACGAACAGCCTATATGTGCAACACACACAGCGACGCTCGTGAATAAGGTGGTGCCCGGCGCTTTGATCTCGAGTGGCGCTTTAGAAATTTGGAGATTACGATTACACAGAGTTATACAGAACCGCTTTAGTAAGTAGTAGGGGCCTGTGATTAGGCCTATGTAGTCGTCTTATTAACGCGAGACAAAATGAGAAACTGTGCTGCAACAAAGCTAAAAAAAATAGCGAAAAGTTGCATCGTTTCAGTAAAAAGGCGAATAGAATAATACGATAGAATAGGCGAATAAAAGAAGTGTGAAAGCTTTAGACAAAAAGCTTCTGTCCATGGGCGGAGTTTGGTTTCCGTTCTTGGGGCGGGGGTCCAGAACGAGCGGCGCTGACAATACTTTCTCGGCCAAAAGCTGATGAAGTTTTTTTAGTCATTTATTTGAAGTTTCGTTCGTGAAAAGAGCCATGGCATTTCCCCTCCCAAAAAATAAAAAAATTATGAGTCTGGTCCTTCTTGGGTCTAAGCCCGGGAAATGATACAATTTTCACTGTAAAAAGCTGAATTTGGGCCTTCTTGTTGGCTTAACCCCTCTCCCCCTAGTCCCCGATAAACTCCGCCCATGCTTCTGTCTAGACCTGGGAGTGACTTTGGTCAGCTAATCTGACCCCACTTGGCCCTAAAGTGACTTGAGGTCGACTTGAAGTCGACTTCTTGAAGTCAAAACGACTTGACCCGACTTGGCAGAAAAACAACCAACTTCCGACTTCAAGTCGACTTCTGACGTGGTAATGCCATTAGCATAGGTTTACGTACGGCTAATAATGCAAGAAGTGAAGCGAATTTTTCATGGCAAGGTTTAATTTCATAATGACTAGCTACCAATGAGAAATGAGGTTTCAACACTTAAGTGATGAATGAATTTGTTAATAGTAAAGTCTTTCATTGTCCAATTGGCCCGTATACAATAGCTTTTCCGTCTGCAGACAACTGAAGTAGCGCCAAACTAACGATTTATTTTAGGCCTTGTATAGATCCAGCTTGCTTTGCGCCGAATTTACTGACCACTTAGGCCTAGTCTAGAAGTTCACTGATTTGCTCACTATCATGTTCATATCTTGATAAGCACACGTGCTAATTATTTTAGTAACATTTTGTTTCACCATTTTAATTACGCGCGTGCCTAAGCGTGACGATTTAACAAATTATAATGAATACCGTATAGATCGGCAGATGGCAGTCTGCACGATAGCCTACCGGTGAAATAGTCAGTGTAGGCTAATTAGGCCCTAAGTCTCTGTTTAGCAAAGGCCTCACTCATTCTTGTAAGCCTAAACACACTATAAAAGCTGCTCAAATGTTGTCCTGGTTTCACGATCAATAGTTTAAAGTGACAAATTTCACTCTGTTTGTGTCTCAAGTCGGTTTAAGTCGACTTGGGTTAAAAACAACCTCAAGTGACTTTTCTCTACAAAATTCGACTTGGGGTCAGTTGCGGTGAGCAGAAACGACCCGACCCGACTTGGGATGACCAAGTCGACTGGGGTCGACTTATTGGGGTCGACTCCCAGGTCTACTTCTGTCCGTTAAAGTGCAGGCTTTTCCATCTGTATGGGACGTAATGTTAAGTAATAAGATTGATATGGATATAGTGATGGTGTAGATTTAAGGTCAATTTGTGAATTTGAATATAAATAGATTTCTAAATGAATAGCCGGACTGCACTTTAGAGAAAAATATGCACAGAGCATTAAGCGCGATATCTTAGCTAGTTGAAAATCTGGTTGAAGCTCATTGCTTTAAACATCTCCTTCTGTCAAAGACGTAGGCCTAGTTAGGACTATAGCAAGAAGTTCAAATGCACTGAAGTAGGAAAAATAACCAAAGTGTACAATTACTGCAATAGTTAATAGTTTCTAAGCAAGCATAATCAAATTTACGATTAAATTTACGATAGGAGCTTCATCGACCTTTGCTTTCGCTTAATCTGTTGATAGTAGGCTACAATACACACAATGTATTGATCTCCATGATTAAATATAAACTTCCGTTATTGCATATCGCCAAATTAAATGTCAATTACTCCACACAAACTTTCAAGAATAAAAAGCCGAGACAAATGCATTGTCTCGTCACATTTCTACCGATACATTTACCCGACTTCGTCACAATCTGTTTCCAGCGCATTGACCAAAGGCACCGACGACGACGAAATGAATTTTCATCGAAGATTTGAAATCGCAATACACCCAATACACTCAATACACTCAATACACTCAATACACCCAATACACTCAATACACCCAATACACTCAATACACCCAATACACTCAATACACTCAATACAGTCTCATCTCATCGCCTGTGATCTGTGATGACTTCTCTAAAAAAAACAAGCTGTCACAAGCATTCAACGAATCGACGGCAATGTAAACAAACGACTGATCTATCATCATCATCATCATCATCATCATTCCGATTGATTCATTAGCGAAGGAGTCACGTGATGCCGTTTGAAAGTCTACTCACCTCTTTGTGTTCATTGACGACCGCTAGGTGGAGCGGCGTCCTTCCCAGTTGATCGGTGCTTTCAATGTTCAAATCTCGACCTTGAACAAGAGTCCGCAGTCGAGTGACGTCACCAGTCTCTGCTGCCTGCAGTAACTCTTCCTCTCGAGCACGTGACTGGAAATAAGGAAACAGAAACAAGGGTCATCCATAAGAACCGTTGCTTATGCTACTGCAGCAAGAGCCACCATATCATCGATAACCATTGATTCTCAGCTGAATAATTCTATTCATCAATGTCTAACGTTGACTATGATTTATTGATGTATTGCACCACGCGGCGCTTACTTCGAGGAGAATTCTTGCAACTTCGATTCCTTGGTCGCCACTTAATTTATGAGTCTTGCCATTGCCTCAGAAAACGACTTTCGAGTATGGTACGATGAATTTATTTGTTTGTTTATTTATTTATCCATTTCTATAGCTCCCCTTCTACTTAGAGGCGAATGTGAATCAGACTGTCAAGTATGATACGATGAATTTGAATCATACATGGGGCGAAGTCCCAGAAGCCGATGCAATTTTTAGCATTTAATGCCAAATGTTTGTCTCCTATATTATTTCACTCAAATATTTAAAAGAAATAAAAGTAGCCTACATGACCATCGCGATCTGTAAAATTATTTCTACTGTATGTGAAGAGAATTTAGACGCTATATAGAGGAACACCGCATGCTGTGGCAGCATTTGAAAAAAAATCGAATGTCCTTCTAATCTATTAATCGACTTCTTTACTGCGAACCATAGTGACAAAAAGAAGTAGGCCTACTTCTTGACTTGCTGACTTACTTCCGGTTCAATGAAAAATTGTAAATATTGTCTCCTCGCATCATTTAAGCTATTTGCTTTGACAGCTTTTGATAGGCATACTTAAAAGGCGCGAAATTAGATGACTTTTAATAAGCAAACATACACAGACATAATTATGCAGACATATACAGATATACACATACATACACAGACACATCCACGTGCATGGTTAAGTACACAGTGCATCGATACATAAATAAATCAATCTTCGATGTTCCATGTGAAACGTAGGAGAGACGTTAATTTAATTTACTGCTCAACTTCTGGTTTGGAACGCGTCAACAACTGGCAAAAATAGACATGGACGCCTTAGCATTAGAGTTTCCTCTGATTACATTCTCACCTTTTGTGCGGGACCTTGGTATTATTTTAGATCAAGAGCTGACTTTCACTCGGCATATAAACCTTCTATGCCGAAGCTGTTACTACCAGTTGCGTCAACTTAAGGTGGTCTCACGCTCTCTGTCTTTTAGTGCTGCCTCTACTCTTGTTCACTTTTTCGTAGTTTCTCGCCTTGACTACTGTAGCACCCTCTATTATGGACTACCGGCTGGCCGGATTGACTGCCTGGAACGAGTCCTCCGCTCTGCGGCGCGACTTGTTGGTCATATCCCAAAATATGGCCATGTCTCATCTTATATGCGGGATATCTTACACTGGCTCCCTTCTAAACAGCGGATTGCATACAGGGTCTGTGCCTTGGTTAGGCGGTGCATTGAAGGACTAGCTCCACCATATCTTCGAGAACTCTGCTGTTCCACCTTAGGAGTTCTGCGTCGATCCACCCTTCGATCGGCGAACCAAATTGAGCTTCTGGTTCCCCGCGCGCGGACTGCTATGCGACAGCGTCGTTCATTCTCAGTTGCTGGTCCTATCACCTGGAATGGTCTTCCTGTTGCATTGCGCCTAATTCCCAGAGGTCACTCCGCTCTGTTCCTTAAGAACCTAAAGACTGTTTTATTTAGCCGTGGTTGGGCCGGGAGCGCTTCTGAGTAGCCTACCTTGAAGAGGCGCTATATAAATTTCCGAAATAAATAAATAAATAAATAAACTTCAGCTCAAGAGTCTAGCTTTGATGAATCCGAAGAACCATGCAGGGGACGGGGGGCGAATGGGGGGAGTTTTGATTGTCACGTCGGTCACTTCCCGAATGACGATGACAATGACGCTGCAGTCCTTTATCATGTCATGTGCGATGACAGATACAAGTGCCACGTGTGAAGAAACTCTCGACGTTATATTATTAAGAAGCATACAGGAGTTCGCTCAGTCAACTCAACGCCCGCAATCGTTGGATTTCAAACAAAAACATGAAAATACGACATTTAAGTGTGACTGGATTTCTTATTGTATAATGTATACCAAACACGAATCTATGGAACACAGTCTTTAATAGTAGGCTAATACTCATTACGGTACTCGCTCTGTGTGAATGAAAGAAAGATAGATGAAGACAGAGACGTATACGTCTGATTACGAAGAAGACAGATAAAGAGAGAGACAGAGACACAAAGAGACTGAGACAGAGAGAGACAGAGAGACGAACAAAGAGGGAGAGAGACAGAGAGATATGTCTAAAGGCTACATTTGTACAGATTTTTGCTATTTATAGACTGTTGGTGCTTGGTTTCTATTCAGTGATTGTCACGGGTTTTCTCTCACCTGGCATTCGGCAGGTGCATTAATACGCCATCAGATTCCAATGGCTTCCCTTCTTACACACAAACACACACATGCTGTGGCAGTTAATGCTTACTTGCACGTATGCATATATTTTTTATTAGTCAAAACGAAAAAAACGTGAGCTCCACGTCACTTATCCATGCAGCCAGCGAAATTTAATTCAAGAAATAAGCGCACAATAAATTTTGTCTTAGAAAATGTAGGATTAAGCTTACTCTTTGAAGCGTTTTAAAAGTGGCGTAATAAAAAAATGAATAAATAAACAAATATATTAATAAATTATTATCTATAGGCCTACACGAAGCACCTGGATTGACATATGTAGCCTACAGTAAGCTTCTCGTTACTTGAGTAGGTGTGTATATATTATGAATATTATCTGTAGACTGCAAAGAAACAAACGTGTGTTTGTACATCGTGAATTTAGACGTGTGACGTGTGTAGAAGCACGAAAACGGATTCGTCTGTATATAGAATTATAGATCTATCCGTACTCTTATAACAAGTTCTGCTGTTCCTTCTTCTGCTC
Organism: Lumbricus rubellus; assembly: GCA_945859605.1. Lineage (NCBI taxonomy): Eukaryota > Metazoa > Annelida > Clitellata > Crassiclitellata > Lumbricidae > Lumbricus > Lumbricus rubellus. Next base: position 32,368,797 of record OX243815.1, on the reverse strand, counting down.
CTGTCTTCGTTTTCTCAGTCGATCGATATCGGTAATTGATTGTGTCAGTCGTTATATAGAAAGAAGATGGAGGAGCAGGAGGTGGAGGACGAGGATGAGGTGGAGGAAGAGAAGGAGGAGGAAAAGAAGGAAAAAGAGCAAAAAAAGAGTCAAAAAGAGCAAAAAGAGAGAGCAAAAAGGAGGAGAAAAAGGAGGGAAAGAGGAGTATGAGGAACAAAAAGAAGAGGGGAGTTCGAGGTGGAGGAGAGTGAGAATGAGAATGAGAATGAGGAGGTGTAGGAATAGAGAGTGGTAGAAAAGTAGAACAAGAAAAAGAGAGGAAGAGCAAGAGGGGAAAGAAGAAGAAGACGAGAAAGATGAAAATCGGGTGAATCCGTCTTACACTGATTGCATTTTCCGAAATGATGATCTATGAAAATCTAACAAATTACGCAGAAGAAGAATCTAGATTAACTATAAATAATGTGTCTTTCATAAGTCGGGTCATTCATCACGCAGTCTGTCAAGGAATAATTTACTCAAATTCTACATATATAAATGCAAAATATTTATATAATATATGTATATATAATACAATATATAGGCATATATACACCGTGACTCAAAAGAACTAAGCCAAATTGTTTTGCATATATCTCTAAAACCTGATGACATATGAAGCTACAATTTTCCAAATATTTAGAGAAGTGGACCAAGAATATGATTCCAAAATTTCATGAAATGAAGTTGAACGGATAAAAAGATATGAATATTTAAACTTCATATACCGAAATTGCAGTTTACAAGCAATTTTCTGTCAGATTCAATAAAAAGTAAGCCAAACAATTTTTTTTACATCTCTGATGTCTGATGAGTAATCATAAAAACTTTTTCCAGATATTTAGGGAATTGAACCAAGAATAGGATTCCAAAATTTCATGTCATAAATGTGAAGGGATAGAAGGATATGGATATTTCAACTTCATCACCCGAAATTTCAGTTTTCAGCAAGACTGTTATTGTGTAGACTTCATTTCTCCCACATTATGGCCTCCGAACAGTCCAGATTTGAATCCTGTCGACTATAAAATGAGGAGCGTGATGCAAGATCAAGCCTACCAGACAACAATCCATGATATAAACGATCTGAAGCAACGCTTGTTGGAAGTGCGGGATGGCCTGAACCAGAGGATAATCGACGTTGCTGTTGCCATTGCAATGGCGCCAGCACCCTCAGGCTTGCGTGCAAGCAGGAGGGGGGACATTTTGAGCATCTTGTTTAATTAAATTATCAAACCATACTGTTGGGGTCATATTGGTAGTTCAATTCTCTACATATCTGGAAAATTTCAGAATGTATAATCATCAGGCATTGGAGATAATAGGGAAACAGTTTATCGAATCTGACAGAAAATTGCTTGTAAACTGCAATTTCGGTATATAAAGTTTAAATATTCATATCTTTTTATCCGTTCAACTTTATTTCATGAAATTTTGGAATCATATTTTTGGTCCACTTCTCTAAATATTTGGAAAATTGTAGCTTCATATGTCATCAGGTATTAGAGATATATGCAAAACAATTTGGCTTAGTTTTTTTGAGTCACGGTGTATATATACATGTACATATCCTGCTCTTCCTTCGTCGTGTTGACGTATAGAACTATAGACTATTACTTAAAAACACAGTGATGTGTTCTCCCATATAAAACATATGCCTATAGAGCAGTACTTAGTGTACACGAACCATCAAATGCAAATATTAACGTTTGGTTGGAACTGTTCCACAGGATTCACTTCGATTATTTTGTTCACTTTGACACTTGATTCATGTGTCTGTCTTTCAAATGTTTGTGTCTGCATCCATGTGCGTACGTGTGTCTGTCTGTGTGCATCTGTGAGTGTGTTTGTATCTAAATATCTGTGTGTGTTCCGTGTGCGTGTGTGTGCGTGTGTGTGAGCAAGGCGGATTAGAACGATAATAATAATATTATTATTATTATAATCAGTCACAATCCCAATCCGCCAGACAGTGCGATATCATTATATCTGGCTGTTACGACTATATTATTTCTCGCGCCACTTGACTGAGATACAAAGGAGCATTGCTGCATTATAGGTTACTTGTTCCCGATGACCTTATTTTTGGGCGCGTTTTTAGAGCATGGCTCGGAAAGTCAGAATGCGCTGCGAATGTCACACTCTATGTCGCCGTGGGAGAAAAGCAAGCATAATAAGTAGGCCTATAGCAGGGTTTGTTTACAGGCTAAATGTCGTTCAGTTCAGCGGCAGCAAATGTTTTATATGGAAGAGAGCTTGTAGCAGAGCTTGACCCATGCTACCGATTTACTATAATTATTATACGGCAGTCATCAAGAATTGTATAACATTCAATTCAATTCAATTTTCGTTTAATCAAGACTTCAGACCTAGGCTGTAATAATTATGGTTTAGATGTGAGTTTGTTGGCGGATTTGACAGGCTAAAATGTTTTAAAAAGTGCTTGCAATTATCTTTTTCAGTCAAATTGTTTGTTAATAAAATGATCGAGAGCTACATGCATGCAGTGCATCATGGGAAGCACGGGTTAGGAAAGACGTTAGGCCTACTTTATCTCTATAACGATAGATGTCCCTTTGTAATCCGCGACATCCTATTAATAGACCTATGGATGTGCGTGTTATTAGACAATGCCATATCATGCCAAACTATTCCTATGTGCTAGATTAAGCCTGTCGTTTTAATTAACGTTTGGGAATTTATTTTTAGTGGCCAGCGTAAAAGATCAGCACGGTAGACCGTAGAGGATAAAATGAGCATTGTTGGGGGGGGAGGGGGTTAAAAAGGGGTTCGAGGTTGTGAGCAGCATCGATATGTACTAAATAGTTACTGGATAGGAACTGGCCTATGAAGGTACGGATTATCGCTCACTCATGGATATCCCATGATTCTTTGAGGCAAAGCCAATAGCAAATCCCAGGATTCTCTGGGGCAAGTCCCAGGATTCTCTGGGGCAAGTCCCAGAATTCCTAGAGGCAAACCATAGTAAAGGATAGGCGGAACACTCTTCGGCTTAAAACGCAAATTTCTCAGCGATGATACAAAATTTGTTAAAACCAGCCGAGGGTTTTTTAGTTGAGTGACATACAAAACAATCAACATAATTTTATTTAGCGGCTATTGAACAGTTTTCTTGAAAATAGCCTTTAAAGTTGACGAATTTAACATGGGTTTACATAGGACCAAGGCCGCGTCCCCCTTACAGGAAGTCACGTGTGATTCGCCGTCGGCCATGGACCACTATACGAAGCTGTTCCAATCCAGCCATATAATACATATCAATGGTGAGCAGTACGTGGCGGACGCTGATTGGAGGCCTAAAGCGAACGTTTGAATGATCGTCTGCTGCGCAAGCGCAATGAGACCTCTGGGAACGGACGCGAGTTACTATAGATGCCGACGTTAATGGCATCAAAAGATCGTGGACACTTTACATGCATGATAGGTCTATACCACTCGCGATCGGTCGAAGTTTCGAGAGACATAAACTTACGATAGAACGATCAATTCGACGTTTGATGTGAATGGTAGAAAAAATGTTGAATCAATGTGTGCAACGCTTGCGACGATAGGCCTACTATAGGCTACAGAGTTAAGTCAGCTAGTTTATCAAATCGATGAGCTAGCTTGCTCGAAGCTAAGCAGTGAATTTCGAACGGAAAACACTGTGTTGGAAGCTTCAGCTGAATTAGAAATACAAACAGTTACCGTACTGTTCACTGGTCAATGTAGATTTGTAGGCCTACATATATGTTGACTGTGTTGAACGTTACTTTGTTTTTCGGTAACCTATTTATGATGTAAGTCGATGTTTAGTCAAGTTATAAAATGGAAGCATAGATCTATCGCAAATATTATCGATGGTGACACAAATGTTTATTGTCAATATTAGGCCTAATTTTATTCATTGTCCCTAAGCCATGAACGTTAGGCAAGTACTGTGCCGAATACAGTATTGACAGAATCTAGACCTACGACGTATATTCCCGTATACTTAATGCCAAAAGTATGTTACGATGAATCCATGATTTGCTTTTATCTAAATTCGTTTTGCTCGGAGTCCCGATAATGTCGAACGTTGCAGTTCACTGAGCAAATTCTCTATTTAAACAAGGCAGATTCTATATTTGGACAAAGCACGCAGTTTAGAGGGGGAACTCGAAACTGTAAGCTTATAGGCCTAGATGTTAAATATTATGTCATGCTTTGGTATCATGGTGTGCCTGTTTATGATAGGCCTACATATATTGTTTCAATTTTAATGCAATTAGGCCTATTTATGGTCATAGCGAACGAGCTCTGAATGGTTACATCAAGAGTATGAACTTTTGTCTGATAGTTGGATTTTGACTCCTGCAAAGTCAACAAGTGTAGGTATGTGAAGAGAAAGGATTCAAACGCAATTGGGTTAATTTTTACACGTTATGCATTAAAACATAATAATTGATGTGCAGTGAGGACCAACAGACTTCATTTTTTGGCTGAAGTGTCAGTAGCAGAGAGAGAGAGCAACGTAGAATGGAATGCTATATAGTCTAGTGCGAATTGCTGGATCTTTGTGTTTTATGTACAGTAGTCTATATAATATACGAATGCAATTTGACCAGTAGCAATATAAAGATTAAAAATAGGCAAAGCTGAACCGAGTCTTAGGAACAACGGGAAGGAATTAGAATGGGTTGACGTAGGCCTATAGGCTACCTGTAACTTGTTCTATCCTGAGTAGGCTATAGAAATAGAACTTTAACTTCAGCATCAATATACCTGTAGGCCTACGGCCCTACACACTGTACACAGTCATGACAACAAAACGTTTTGAAGAAAACATTTTTAAATTCAGTCGTCGTTATAAATAATTGCAATTTGCAAATTAATTCTGTTCGTCTTTCAGAACAAAATCAATTTCGTCGGTTTTCACAGTGGCGTGTTATTCCATTGGCTGAGATGGCTCAGTGTTTTAGCTCACCACGTCTATAGCCTATAAATAATACCTGCTGACGTTTCTATTGTTTCCGCCAATTCTTCATTGATTGGTAAATTGTGCAGGACATTGTCTAACAATTTCGCTGAAAGTGATCCACTCTCAATAAACTCCCACTTCCATCCATCCATACACATCTCTCAACACAATTTATCTTTATAGTCTGTCATGAAAGAAGCGTTTGCATCCCAGCTTCTCAGAAACGCTGGCTATTATTGAATTTATTGAACGAAGACAAAAATGATTTTCATTATCAACAATGCCAAAACGTTTTGGAACTGTAATAATTATCTAATAATAATAATAAAATAATAATAATAATAATAATAATAATAATAATAATAATAATAATAATAATAAAATAATAATAATAATAATAATAATAATAATAAAATAATAATAATAATAATAATAATAATAATAATAATAATAATAATAATAATAATAATAATAATAAAATAATAATAATAATAATAATAATAATAATAAAATAATAATAATAATAATAATAATAATAATAATAATAATAATAATAATAATAATAATAATAAAATAATAATAATAATAATAATAATAATAATAATAATAATAATAATAATAATAAAATAATAATAATAATAATAATAATAATAATAATGGAATGGCCTCGTCCACGTGACAGTGTTTCTTATGTTGTCTGAGTTAACTCAACTGGTTTTAACGTTTTTCTTACACTTCTCCACATTTTTCGATGCACAGCTTGCGTTTCGCGACGTTTTTCACGTTCAGGTATCACCAGGTTGCTTTTTCTGGCTTTTCTATCGCTTGTTTGTTTGCAAAATTCAGAGTTTTGTCCACGCTGACCGCGGCTATTTTTAGAGCTGCGGTCGTTCCAGCATAAGTTGTTTGTCCTGCACTTCTCGTAGGCTACAGTTCAACGGTGCTAGCCAGGCTTTTAGTGGTTATGCACCGGTTTTGTTTTGCTGTGTTTGTTGCATTATAGATCTAATTGCCCACTGCTTGGTTTGACACCACTTGCCCTTTTTTCAGTTGGTTGTCTTTTTTCTCATTCCCTTTACACGGCTTGCGTGGCAATCTATTTGGAGCTGTTGGTTGCTCCTGTATGACCCAGGTGACCCTTATTACATAATCACTCTGGGCGGAGCAACACAGAGTGCTGTACATATAGGTAGTTAAGGTGGCTGGCTTAACATCTGCTCGTCACGCTTGACCCGCAATTAACGATCAGTTCCTGGCCAACAGCGCTTTCAGAATGGGGTCGGGTTATTTAAGATCTATAATTATTTCTCGTTTGACCTGATTTTAATAGGTGAAACTTTGAATGCCTTCTGAGCGCGCTGGCAAATCAAGCGGCGTTTGCAGCCATTGCCTAGCCACAAGGCAGCTCCATCTAGGCGATGGTACTGTTCATCTGCATGGCCCAAGGAATAGTCCATGTCCTGGTTCCAAACTCCCGCCTCTAAATGCTTCACAACAAACCGACGGGTGTGCCATCCGCTCTGCGGGCCTATCGGTTCCATCTGCTTCAGATGCGATCGTGGATGATCAGAGTGTAGATGATGGACGCGGGTCGCAGCAGCAGGACCTGGTCGGTCGACCTGACCTGTTCACGCACCCGGACCCTGGTGGTCCACTTCTTAAGCACATTGCTAAGGGGGCGCGTCTGGTCTGCGCACAAGCTCTATCTCGGATCCTGCGCAGCATCTGCAGCAACCCGGGTTCGCTGGACAATTGGAGGGCGCTCCTGCAGTTCGCGCCAAGTGTTTTGATGCAGCCATCTCGGGCGGGTCGTAAACGGAACATGGCTAATATCATCAAGGGTCGGGTCCAGATATGGTCACAGAGTCAGGGCTCGGATCCGGTAATGGGGCCCTCGGGTGCCGGTCGCAGTATGCCATCGCACAATTCAGAGGCCCTCATCGCAGCCATCAACTCCAAATTGGAGGATGGTAACATCCGCGCAGCTGTCCGCATTTTGTGCGATCAAAGTCATCCTGCACCACAGAATGAGGAGAACCTAAAAATTCTCCTTGAGAAGCACCCGGTGGACCCTGACCCAGATGAACTGTTACACCTGCCAGACCCAAATGCCACCACCCCTCTTCAGATCACGGAGTCTGATGTGTTGGAGGCAATTCGCTCGTTTCCGACGGGTTCCTCTGGTGGACCAGATGGTTTTCGCCCTGGTCATCTCTTGGATCTTGTGAACCATCGCGAGTCAGCATCTGAACTGCTGAGTGCACTGACCGATTTCGTCAACCTCCTGCTACGTGGCGGCTGCCCTTTGGAGGTGAGGCCCATTCTGTTTGGGGGCAACCTCATCGCCCTGTCCAAGAAGGCAGGTGGCCTTAGGCCCATCGCCATCGGTTACGTCTGGAGACGTATCGCAGCCAAATGTGCTAACAGATTTGCAGTGGGCAAGTTAACATCATTTTTTGCCCCGCTGCAGGTTGGCATTGCCACGCCTGCTGGTTGCGAAGCGGCGGCACATGCAGCTCGTAGGTTCATCACTGATCTACCCGATGATCATGTTTTTGTCAAGCTTGATTTCGCCAACGCTTTTAACAGCCTGCGTCGCGATGTCATGCTGAGGGCCGCGCTTGAAGCTATACCAGAAATTTACCGTTTTGTCCATCAGGCTTATGGGACAGCCTCTGTTCTTAGGTTTGGCCAATTCTCAATTTCTTCACAAATGGGGCCCCAACAAGGTGACCCTCTTGGTCCTTTACTTTTTTGCCTGCCTCTGCAACCCATTCTTCGCTCTTTGCAGTCGACATTCCGATTAGGGTACTTGGACGACCTCTCCTTGGGAGGCCCCATGGAGACAGTAGCCCAGGATGTCGAACTGATCCACGAGCGCGGTGGAGCAATGGGTCTTCATCTAAACGCCGGCAAATGTGAGTGGTACTCCCACAGCGGGGGCTTCGGGGACGATCACCGTTGGTCGGATTTCCAACGCCTGGACAGTGATTCGATCACCCTTCTTGGGGCACCCCTCTTCAAGGGACAGGCTTTAGATGCTGCTCTCGAGCAACAGTGTGGGCTCTTAAGTGATGCCATCAAAAACCTACACCGTCTGCCATCTCAAAGCGCCCTTATACTGTTAAGATCCTCATTTGGTGCCCCTAGGATTAGCTATCTGCTCCGCTGCTCCCCTTGCTCTGACCACTCAACCTTAGAAAGGCTTGACAAAATCATGAGAGTTGGCCTCGAAGCCATCGTCAACGTTAAACTAGACACCACCCAATGGCTGCAGGCCACGTTACCCATCAAACATGGCGGTCTGGGCGTGAGGAGGGTTGGATCGCTGGCTTCTTCTGCCTATATGGCATCAGCTGCGACAACCCTTGCACTCCAGTCAGCCATTCTTGACCTCAGCTCAGCGGCGTCTGATCCGCATTTGGGTGATATCTTGATGGCTCGTAGGGATACACTTCCATCGTGTGTCGACCCGTTGCCGGCTAAACAGGCAACATGGGACAAGCCAGTAATCGATGCGGATAAGTCGGCAGTTTGGGGTAACAGCATCAACCCAATTGACCGAGCGCGCTTGCTGGCAGTGAGCTCCCCTCACTCCGGTGACTGGTTGATAGCCCTTCCAATCCCATCGTGCGGCCTCTGTCTCAGCAACGAGGCAGTGCGCGTGGCAGTTGGTCTTCGGTTGGGTCTGAGTCTCTGCAGCCCACATCAATGTGGCTGCGGTGCTCTGGTGGGCCCCGATGGCCAACACGGTCTTGCATGTAGATTGGCTTTTGGGCGGTCCCTTCGTCATCATGCCATCAATGATATAGTCTGGCGGGCGTTGCAGAGAGCCGATGTCCCAAGTTGTAAAGAGCCGTCTGGTCTATCTCGTGTAGACGGCAAGAGACCTGATGGGGCCACACTGATCCCCTGGGCGGCAGGCAAGCATCTGGCTTGGGATGCCACGGTGGTACACACCTGCGCGGCATCCTATATCGCTCACACAGCAAATGTGGCGGGATCCGCTGCGGAACAAGCCGCCGTACGAAAGATCGAGAAGTACGTGGGGCTGCCATCTTCATACCTCTTTCTTCCCATTGCCCTGGAAACACTGGGCCCCATCAACTCTGCCGGGCTCAGTTTCATCCGCGAGGTTGGCCAACGTCTCTCGGTCATTTCTGGTGAGTCGCGGGAGGTGACATTTTTGTTCCAGCGCCTTTCTATCTGTATCCAGCGCTACAACGCCATAGCATTTCGTGGCACTTTTAATACTCTTGCGGAGGACGAGGCCTGATTTTCTAAACACACAAAAACAGCTCCAAGCATAATTTCTGTAAATCCCGAGGGATCCTAGGTACCTCGGGTAAAAAAAAAAAAAAAAAAAAAAAAAAAAAAAAAAAAAATAATAATAATAATAATAATAATAAAATAATAATAATAATAATAATAATAATAATAATAATAATAATAATAATAATAATAATAATAATAATAATAATAATAATAATAATAATAATAATAATAATAAAATAATAATAATAATAATAATAATAATAATAATAATAATAAAATAATAATAATAATAATAATAATAATAATAATAATAATAATAATAATAATAATAATAATAATAAAATAATAATAATAATAATAATAATAATAATAATAAAATAATAATAATAATAATAATAATAATAATAATAATAATAATAATAATAATAATAATAATAATAAAATAATAATAATAATAATAATAATAATAATAATAATAATAAAATAATAATAATAATAATAATAATAATAATAATAATAATAATAATAATAATAATAATAATAATAATAATAATAATAATAATAATAATAATAATAATAATAATAAAATAATAATAGGCCTATATAGTGTTTGCCCGCTAAGGTGCATACATTTCGGAATGTGACTAAGCTTACTTAAGCTATCGATGAAAAAACTCTTTCAGAAATATTGATCGAGGCAACTGCAGTTATACAGACTGATCTTTATTATTCATTCATTCATTCATTCATTCATTTCGTGAATTTATATTAGTACGGTACGAGACACACGCTCATCCTTTACAAGAACATGTATGAACGTATACAATGGTGAAAAGTAGCACAGTGCCGTGGCACAGTAGTAGCAGAGTGACACATCAATCGAACAAAACAAAGGAGTAAATGCAGAAGCTGTATTAAAAAGCAAATAGAGACAGACTGTTTCTGATCAGATTAATCTTGTTAAATTGTTCTGATCAGCGGAATATGAACACACGCACTCCTGCATGCAGGTCAAATCAGGGCTCAAACATTAATCTTTTGCCCGTTCGCCCCGAGAATATCCGCTGAAAACGGGTTTAAAATTTAAAAATTAACGGGTAAGGGGTTAATAGACCTTCTACATGTAGTCGCATATCATATGGGAGCAGCAGTTGTATAGTATAGTATAGTATAGTATAGTATAGTATAGTATAGTATAGTATAGTATAGTATAGTATAGTATAGTATAGTATAGTATAGTTTTGTATAGTATAGTATAGTATAGTATAGTATAGTATAGTATAGTATAGTATAGTATAGTATAGTATAGTATAGTATAGTATAGTATAGTATAGTATAGTATAGTATAGTATAGTATAGTATAGTATAGTATAGTATAGTATAGTATAGTATAGTATAGTATAGTATAGTATAGTATAGTATTGTATTGTATAGTATAGTATAGCATAGCATAGCATAGCATAGCATAGAATAGCATAGCATAGCATAGCATAGCATAGCATAGCATTGTATAGTATAGTATAGTATAGCATAGCATAGCATAGCATAGCATAGCATAGCATAGCATAGCATAGCATAGCATAGCATAGCATAGCATAGCATAGCATAGCATAGCATAGCATAGCATAGCATAGCATAGCATAGCATAGCATAGCATAGCATAGCATAGCATAGCATAGCATAGCATAGCATAGTATAGTATAGTATAGTATAGTATAGTATAGTATAGTATAGAATAATCTGGTGCTTTGCGCTTAACTTTCCAGTGGCTCTTCTGAGCATTTGAGCTTTCGATTAATTACCTGCATATAATTACAGACCAGATCTTTCTGAGGTTTACATTCTCTTTCAATTTTATTACTATAGCGTGAATATAAAAACCTAAACAATCGATCTAGTGCGAAATGTTTGAAGAATCTGCATTCTTCTTTGTTGGCCGCTAATTAAAGAGTTAAACGCAAAGCAGACGATTGCAAAGCAACGCGCAATGAAACGTTGTTTCTACGATGGCTCGATCATTATCATTTAACACAATGGGCAATAATTAATTGCCTGGAAATCCTACCTGGTACTTTTCTCCCGCTAGATATCGTGTAAGACTTGGATGCGACGTTAACAGAAAGTGCTCCATGAAGGAAGGCCTGCGAACCAGCCGTAGAGTCAAGTAGCAACAAAACAAGTTCTTCTAGTTTACATCCTTTGATGATGATACTGATGATGATGAAGAGGAGGAGGAGGAGGAGGAGGAGGAGGAGGAGGAGGAGGAGGAAAAGGAAGAGGAGGAGGAAGATGAGGATAAGGGGGAACCGATATCCTGATTCCTTAGCTTACAAATCCAGAAGTCATCAGATTCCGATTAGACTTTATACTGCAGTCAATAGGCTAACGATAATGACATTCAAATCGGTTTTTAACAGTCCATCGTCTGACACGCAGTAGAACAACGACTCGATAAAATCATGTCATCATTTTGGAACAGTTCCAATAAAATTTCGGTTTTTGCGACATTCTGTGCTTGTGATCGCTCTTTTTCATTTTTTGCTGCAGATCAGATTCGTTGCCCTTTTGCCGCTCGCCGTTAATCACAATGAGTCACGAAAATCCTCCGACAGAAATATTCTCCATCCTCTTTAGAATTGGCGCCGACGACCAACAATTCTCGACAGCTGCATGCATGCTTGCAGTCAACGGAACAGCCGGAGGGCCCGGAGGGGTGATCGCGCAGTCAATGGAACAGCCTGGGGGAATCTTACAGTCAACGGAACAGCCAGGGGGTGATCATGCAGTCAGCGGAACAGCCGGAGGGGTGATCACGCAGTCAATGGAACAGCCAGAGGTGATCATGCAGTCAATGGAACAGCCGGGGGATCATGCAGTCAGCGGAACAGCCGGAGGGGTGACCATGCAGTCAATGGAACAGCCGGGGTGATCAGTGCTCTCTAGCCATGCCCTCTATCGCCACAATCTGTCTATTTTTCACTATCTCTCTTCCTGTATCCATATGTGCCTCCACCCTTGCCACTTCCTTTGTATGTCTGTCTGTTTGTTTGTTTGTTTGTTTGTCTATTTATTTCTCCGTCTACGTGCGGATGAAAACGAGTCGATATACAGGACGTCTAAGCGTGCGTGTAACGGATTCTCCAAAATCTCGTAACCAATTCCACGTCTCGCGAGATTTTGTCGGAATCAATAGACGGCGTTCATTAGACTCTATCATACCATGCACCAACACCACGACCACCACCACCAACACCACCACCATCACCAACACCACCACCACCACGACCACCACCACCACCACCTCCACCACCATGCACCAACACCACCAACACCACCACCACGGAAGCCATTTCGGATGAGAAAGAAAGCGAGAGGCGCCATGCATCAGAGGATGTTACGGTCAAGACTGGATTGGTAAAGAGACAACGATAGATGGGTGTGAAGGGCAAAAAGACGGAGAGAACGCGTGCGTGTGTGATTTTGTGTGTGTGTGTGATTGTGTGTGTGTGTGTGTGTGTGATTGTGTGTGTGCGTGTGTGTGTGTGTGTGATTGTGTGTGTGTGTGTGTGTGATTGTGTGTGTGTGTGTGCGTGTGTGTGATTGTGTGTGTGCGTGTGTGTGTGTGTGTGTGATTGTGTGTGTGCGTGTGTGTGTGTGTGTGTGTGATTGTGTGTGTGCGTGTGTGTGTGTGATTGTGTGTGTGTGTGTGTGCGGAGACTTCCCTCAACCCGCATCACTTATTCCCTGTAGTGGGTTGTTTTAGATGGAGGGGAAGGCATTGAGGGTGGCAGCACTGCAAGGATAGCTGCACTGGTCTATTGACGTGCAGCTCGAGTCCTGCAGTGCCACACGCTTCGATTGAAGCCTCGCTGAAGATGGATCAAGAAATTGATTTCGCACATCTATCAATCTGCTTCGAAATCGCAAAACAAACAACGCTCCAGACAAATAAATATACACAGACAAACAAATAGACACAGACAAACAAATAGACACAGACAAACATATACACAGACAAACAAATAGACACAGACAAACAAATATACACAGACAAACATATACACAGACAAACAAATAGACACAGACAAACATATACACAGACAAACAAATATACACAGACAAACATATACACAGACATATAAATAGACACAGACAAACAAATAGACACAGACAAACAAATAGACACAGACAAACAAATATACACAGACAAACATATACACAGACAAACAAATAGACACAGACAAACATATACACAGACAAACAAATAGATGCAGACAAATAAATAGATCCGAGGATACAAATACAGGTTTAGAGTCCCAAGCTATAATTGTACATGAGATAGACTTTTGTCGTTTTCAGTCATACAATAAAGAATTCGTTTATAGTTTCTGTCTGTCGACTGCAGAGATCGATAGATAGATAGATAGACAGACAGACAGACAGACAGACAGACAGACAGACAGACAGACAGACAGACACACACACACATACACACACACACTAATATCATGCAGTACAATGTCAGACAAAAATTATGTGCGGATTGTTTGCAAGCAGGTATCAGATGAATGTATGTTGGTATTCGATTGCTGAAAGAATTGAATGGAAAGTGGGATCTTCGAGGGTAGAATGCATCGGATAGGAAAAGGTTTGAGGCGGATACACGCAACTGTTTGGCGGACAAATGATATATCAGAACAAATGACATTCATTGTGATGCTTTCACTTACGATTGAGGCATACTAGTAATTCATGACTGCAGAAGTGGAAGAGGGATTGGGATTGCGTTACTTGAGTGACGGGGTAAAATGGGAAAAACGGATAGTGCAACTTTTTCCAATAGTATTAATCATTTTCTGTGGCACTTGATTCAAAAACACAGTAAATTAAATAGCGCAGAGAATTCTTCCTCTTCGACAGTAGAGACTATAGAGAGGATTAGGTGAACAGGAGGAAGAGGAGGCAGAGGATTAGGTGTGGCTGTTGTCCTCATCCGATTTAAGATTCAGTCGATGGCGATTGATGTGAATTAGAACAACGACTACGATCGACGACATTCGTTCGGTCGACTCAGATCAACAGAAATCAGTCGATTGTTATATTTTTATACTGTAGACTGTTGTACGAACAATAGATGGTTCGAGGAAGACGAGGAGGAGGAGAAGAAGAAGAAGAAGATGGAGGAATAAAAGAATAAAGGATGGAGGATGAGGAGGTTGGATGTCTGGAGGAGGAGTAGGAAAACGTGAAGTAGAAGGGAGTGGAAAGAAAGAAGAAAGAGGAAGATGGAAGGAGGAGAACGGGCAGAGGTGGAGGAGGAGTAGGAGGAGGAAGGCGAGAAAGAAGGCGTGAATGAAGAGGTGAATTGTTGATTACAGGGAAGAAGAGAGGTGAAGTAGAGAAGACGAGAGAAACGAAAGGATGAAAGCTGAAAGATCAATTTTGAGGAGTAGTTACGATGAAGGAAGTGAGACAACATCAGAGAAATAATTGACGAATGTTTCATTTCTGGGTGCCCTGCTGTCTTGCTTCATCAAATCTGTATAGAAATTCACAGCGAAAATTATTTTTATTTAAACGAGATTTTGTGTACATCTATACATGTAGTTAGATCTACAGGAGGGAATTTGGTCTCAGTCTGTCTGTTTGCCACTTGTTTTCTTTCTACACATGCCTTCAAGTTCAACTTCTAAGACTAAGTCACCAACTGATATATATATATAATATATATATATATAATTATATTAACACATATATATATATGATTATATATATAATTATATATATATATGTATATATATATCAGTGGAACGGTGGCGGCAGACTCGGCCAGTGTTCCGTAATGAGATCATGTGACGATTCGAGACATTTATTTGGCGCCTGAATCGTTGTTGTTTTTGTTATTTTGTGTGGCTGCAGTTATCTGATTGGTCGCAGCTGGAATCACCGGGATTTGTCTCCTAATACCAACTCCATCGATATTAAACGAAGCCGGTCGAGATTAGAGGCAGCATCAGCAGCATCAGTACCAGCAGCAGCAGCAGCAGCAGTACCAGCAGCAGCATCAGTCAGACTGAGGGCGAAGTAAAAAATTAAGCTTGTTCAGAGTATGACTGCGACGAGTGCGCATTGTGCATTGTGCAAACAAGGTCATTTGCAGATATACGTTGCCATAACTATATATATATATATATATATATATATATATATATATATATAGCTAAGGTTAAATATTATAATATTGAACGTCAACCTGACTGCAGAAATGTTTGTCGTGAATTACTTATCGACCAAAGGCAGTTGGATGTGAACTGGTGCAATGAGCACATTGAGTCCTGCGACTAAACAACAATTGCCTTCGACGCCAACGACACAATGCATTGTTACCCTCGCGTTGCATATCTCACTTACTAAGTTACTACACAACGCACAACTTTTCCGTATAGACTCTGCATTTAAAGTCGCTCAAATTAAAACGTTGTCATCTTTTTACTTTGCCTTGCACATAGGCGTACGGAAGATTTCAGCAGTGGGGGGAGGGGCAAAGATTGAAGTTATGCCGGAAAAATATATCTGGAATAAATGACTTCGTGAGTTGAAATCTCGTGGCGGGAAAAAATTTTCAAGGCAAAAAAAGTTGACGAACTTTTTTAGTCATCGGGGCCTGTGTTTGTCCGAAAAACCAGACTTGCCCCAAATTTGGGGGAGGATTTGCCTCTGGACCCCCCGCCTCGTACGCCTACGATCTTGTACCCGTTGCAGACAGGATTTGAACCGTTTGATATAGGCCTATGTGCACTTGTGAAGGTTTGACCGAGTGCTTGAAGTAACCGCGATTGAAAAATAGATACTCAGAGTCCCGCCCTACCCCCTCCCCCCATCCACGTGCTTAACCGTTTAGCTGATGTGATCGGCGTGATCTCGTATGTGCTGCGTGCACATTGACGTGTTGTTGGTGTTTGTGTTGGTGCGGGGCACGTCGTCCAGTCTCTCCACCAATGACAGAAGCAGAGTGAAAGGACCGATCGTCGTCGAAACATGATGGAGCACTGCTTTGGAAGCTAAGCATGCAAGGCCGACCTCAATAACAATTAACAATGACAGGAAAATAGATGCGAATGCATGGCGTCACCACTGCAACTGCTGCAGCGCCTGTCACTACAAGAGACGAGACGACGACGACGACGACGACAACGACGACGACGACGACGACTGTGCTGTCCAGGAGACTGTGACCCTGTTCTAAATGCCAAGACACCATCAGAGGGAATCACGAATTCTGGCGCTCCATCAATGAAACAGACCAACTCAGTGGAATACCACGTGACATACCCCTAGACAGTAGTTTGAAATTTGTATCTTCGCTCTAAAAAAAATCCGTTCATACTTGAATGCGGCAACATGGAAATAATTTTGTTATGACAAGACATGTATACTGATATTGTAAAAAAAATTCCATCAAAAAAAACTTGCACATTAATTTTTTATAGCACTTTAGGTAAAGGGTGGACCAAAAAAAAGATAGCCCGAAGGTTTATTGCCAATATCTTGGCCGGAAGTAAGAATTTGTAAATAAAATTTGGCAGGTTTAAAGGCAATTCATATTTACGTACAAATACCAAATTTTAAAAAAATATTTCAAACAGAAAAAAAGTTATTTCACATTTAGTCAGTCAACCCAATGTTTTTGACGATCCAAAAACATAACGCAACAAAAAGTGACACAAAACGAGTTTATTAAGTCAAATATTAAATAATTGTTATCAAATGAACTTGATAGTGCTTCACTGCTTGTGTTCTATGTGTCCACCACCAGTGCCCAAACTTTTTATGAGCTTCTTTTTAAAGTTCTTGATGCCTTGTTAATGTGTTCCACGGATAAATATTCAAAAATTAACTCCAATGCACCTATCAATTCTCTTATCGCTCTTGGTCATGGTTTTAGGTTGTCGTAGTTCTCCAGCATAGCTCTCCTCACTTGATAAAACATTGGGTTCAAGTCAGGAGATTTGAGGACCATTGGCCCTTCTCAATGAAGCCTGAACAATTTACATTGAGCTGATCTTCCATCAATGGCATATTTCTTAACTCTCAGTTTAACTCCTAATTTCTGCACTCACTGTTTATCAGAGCAAGCAGAGATTGTAGCTTTAGCACCAAGACCTTGCTCATGAAGTGTCTGAAAACACATTTTGTCTGTCATTGACACCTTGGGCAATTTTAGTTTTTAAAGATATTTCAATTTTATTTTTTAATAGCAAAATTATTAATCTGACAGATTATTTATTTACACACTTGATTGTCATCTTGCTAAGTGACTTTGCAGTGATGTGCAACTATGCTGGTACCCTCTTTCTTTTCTAAATAATAATAATAATAAATATAATATTATAATAATAATACTAATAATAAGTTGTATAATAATAATAATCATGGGGTGCGGTGGTGTAGTGGGCATATTCCCTGCCTTGCAGCCGGAGAGTTACAGGTTCGAATAATAACAGAGGTAATAATAATAATAACAATAATAAATGATAATTACTCATCGGAATATTTGTTACAATATGAACAATATTGAACATGTCTGTTTTGCAATAAAGGAAGTTGTATACTAATATCTTCATATATGCCTTGAATAATGCATTCATATTTTATTTTGAAAGTCAGCTGTCTATGTGGCTGCCAATAACTTGTTTATTGATCCACATAATGCTGGATATAAATTTGCTCTCAAGTTTCACTAAAACCAAAGAGTTAAAAACACATTCACAAAAGAGTAGTAAATATAATTTTTTGGCATTTTCTGAGACCAGAACAACTGACAATTATGGTTTTTGTTTTAAAGAGCTTACAGTGTCAAAAATAGTCCGTTTTGGTATTGCAGGTTGGAATCATGAGTGGTATTTAAATGATTTGTTACCCTAATATATTTAGTGTTATACTTTTTTTATTAGAACTGTGAAACGGATGTGATTATTTTTAATAGACTGTGGGTAAATGAAACATAACTAGGTACTCTTACTAAGGCTACAGTTAACATGAATATTTCTATATCTAAGTAAGCTGAATTTATGGCTGAAATTATGCTCATGGGTGGTCTTACTGGTCTATCAAGCCATGTACGATCAAATACCCTGTGGATTTGAAACTGCAAAAAATGTAAAAATCATAATAAATAATTAACGTTATTTTTTCATCATCATCATCATCATTGGGCTCAATGCCCGTAAGAGTCCGACGCCACTCTCTGTCTGAGTCTGTCTCGCGTCATGCTGCCCAGCCTCAACCGGGTCCGGTCAGCAGATCTGCTCCATACCATAAACATCTTGGAGCAGCTAGACCACCTTGTCTCATTGAAGAGAATATTGGGAGAGAAGAATGAAGCATACTGTAGGTCTATCATGTACTTTGAAATTTTTCGTATTGTTTGTATGTTTGTATGTACACTTGTTATAGAGCCCTTCAAGATATCTACTCAGAAGCGCTCCCAACTACTATAGCATGAACACTGAATCGGAGTTTCACGCCAAATCGCTGAGCAATTGCGCATGGAGGATTTTCCCAAGGTACCTACACGGCTGCTTGAGGTGGATTCGAACCTGCAACCCTCCAGCTGCAAGTAAATGAACATACCCTCTACACCACCATGTCTACATGTTTTGGCCAAGTCAGATGCTTGACCTACTTTGTGTATACTGTCAATAATTCGACAAGCATATCTTACCAGATGTTTCCCTCTTTTACATCCTCTTCCAGTGATCTTCACTCTTGACTCCAAATCTCACCTAATGGAGCACATATTGAGTTTGGCTCACACTGCTATTTTCAACTGAGTCAGTGCCGAGCTATTAGACAATCTTTATTGGCCTCGGTCTTACTACTATTGTACATGCATTCATCTACTTTTGCATAGACTACTATAACTCACTCCTTATTGTCCATTCCAAGCTGCGCCTTACTCCTCTTCAGTCAGTTTTAAATGCTGCAAACGTCTTCCTATAGGTTCGCTGATATCTCTACCAGCATGCCTGAAGCACTACACCATTTGGCTCCCTATAAGTTTACACATTCGTTTATATAGGATGTTTTTGTGGTCAAAGTCTCAGTTGGATATTGTCCGAAAAATCTCCCAGACCTTACGTGCAAATCTTTATCTGCTGCTTCGGTTTGTTGCGCTCTGCGTTCCAATTGAATTAGCTGTCTTCCTTCATGGACCAGGTTTGCTTTAACCCAACGGGACATCTGTTGGAATGCCACCCTCCTCTATAGGTGAAATTGATGTCTAGGGTTTACTCCTCAGTTAGTCATTCACAGAAGACATTTACTCTTGCCGAGGGGTTTCTGCACAGGGAGCACTACTGAATAGCCCATACTGAGAGACCCCTTTTTTTGACTTGACACAGTATGATATGATTTAGTGTTATGTCCTCATAAAAAGCAATTGTTCCCGTTCTTCCTGTTCTGAAATCCAATCTTGTTTGCCTAACTAGAATTGGCACAGTCCTCAGAGCTAGCAAAACATGATAAGATCACAAGTCGGTCAGTGTAAAAAAAGACAGAGTTCTTGAGATAGCCCCCATCAATTCTATTCTAGTCGGTACTGTTATATTTAAAGACTTTTTAACGTGCCTCTCACAATGCAACCCAATCAAAGGTGTTTCCAGCCCAAAGATTTCTCTGGTCGTCAACTCCGTTTTAGGCCTAGCCATTATAGACCGTCATGACCCTTTAGTACCACAGTCTCGAACAGCCAGAACATCGTTCCTATGCTTCTTTTGACCCTTTGCTGTGGAATGATTTTTCTGAAAACAAATCTTTAAAAGAGAACGGGCATGAACAATAATGCTCTCAGATAAGATCCCAGCACAAGCTGTATATAGTGGTAGAAGGTAATTTCACAGCAAAGAGTCAACAGAGGCATAGGTCTATGGAAGCGATACTTTGAAACTCCGAGATGGTAGGCCTACTAGAGGGTCATAACTGTCTACTATAGAGCAGAGCGAACAACCAGATGTATCTTAGATAGGCCGCCTGATAAGAACTTAAAGGTATCGTGGAAACAAACAATATGGACCAAAAACAAAATATTTTAAGACCGGAGACAACACACGTCGCCAATAAGCAATCCTAGACTTGCACAACTTGCCTGCAATATCGCTCATATACAAACACTAGTAAAACTACCATCACAGAATGATCCAAATCAAGTGCAAATTTATACTAAAGCAAAATAAACACTTATTCTAACTATGTGCCTGAATTATAACACCGATAGAATTTTTCGGAATTTATAATAAGCATTATTTTTAATGTTGCTATCGGACATCGTGGAGGTGTTTAAAAGTAAACTTAGATTCAAAATTTAGTTAAACAAGTAAGTAAAGCGGTCACTTTTAACAATAAAACTTTAAAAATTTATTTCTCGTAAATGTGCAACTTTTCTTTGATGGAAAATGACACTTATGCTGTTCAATAATATGCAAATACGTGTTTAAAATTCCATGATGCCGCGTGAAAGTATGAACGAAAATTCACATTTTTGATGTTCAGACTACCGTCTACCCGGGTGAAGCCAGGTCTGATTAATTAGCAGTCGATTATTCATTATTCATGCCTTTTGGACTCAGTTTAAAGCAGACTGCTGCGTGGGGCGCCAAAATCTATCGGGCGCCAGTATTATGTTTCGACAGTTTTGTGTTTTCACGTTCAACCATTTTTCAAACTACTTTCAATTGAACATGAAACTTTTGGTAGTGGAACAAATTTGAAATAATTACTGATTAATTATTTTCAGTGCATGTCTAAAGTGTGGTGGTAGTGTCTAAGCTAGACGTCTCTGGGAGGAATTTAGGCTACTCCCAGGAATGACACAGAAATTTGACAAAATGATGATAGTTTTTATTTGCTGCATGAATGCTTAATTTTCAGTGTTTATTTCTATGTGCATTTTGTGATCCTTACAAGCAAACTCTTCCGGTTAACTGAGCAGCACAATCATGGGCGGTGACTTGATCTACAATAAGTTGCGGGAGACGAACGAGTGGTCGAAGGAAGGACGCGAGATTTCATTAATTGATGCTGGATCACTTCTAGCAACAACCCTAAAGTACACTAAGTCATCCATTTGGCAGATGGCGTAGATAAAATCAGTTGTCGGACTTGATTGACGCCCTGTTGGCTGCCAAACATTTTAATTCGATTCCTGTAGTAACTTGTGAACATCCGTCATACTATGCATTGTGATCATTCTGCGTTGTGTCAGTTTGAAATTAAACGAAGAACAATATTATTATTATTATTATTATTATTATTATTATCACTATTATTCTTATTATTATTATTATTATTATTATTATTATTATTATAAAATCGTATTTTCAAATATTACTAGTCCGGAATTGTCAGGCCTCGTCTTCAGGGTTTGAACAGAAAGAGCCTCGGAAGGCCACGGCATTAAAGCGCTGGATTATTGAGTTCGGAATTATTATTATTATTATTATTATTGTTATTATTATTATTATTATTATTATTATTATTATTATTATTATTATTATTATTAGTAGTAGTAGTAGTAGTAGTAGTAGTAGTAGTAGTAGTAGTAGTAGTAGTAGTAGTAGTAGTAGTAGTAGTAGTAGTAGTAGTAGTAGTAGTAGTAGTAGTAGTAGTAGTAGTAGTAGTATTAATTAATTAATTAATTAATTAAATGGATTTGTGCAGCGCCACTTCAAGGGCACTACTCAGAGGCGCTCCCAAACCCAGCGAGGCCAAATAAAGGAATGTCTCAGAAAGATCTCTAGAGCCTCGAGTGTTTATACTCTGCATGGACACACACAAACACACAAACACACACAAACACACACACGCACAAACACACGTACACACGCGCAGGGAATACATGCACAAAAAAATGCTTATCTCCGAGGTACATGTAGGTCTAGAAAATAATTTGCACGCGCATGTGAACGAATCATTTCGATGATTAATCCCAGGATTAATCAACTATATATATAGTCTTAAGCTCTTGCGTTTCTCTATCAAGTTTCTATGGCGTCATACAGATGATTCATCTGCGTGTTATTTACTTCTTGTGCATCACAGTATTCTATGACGTGCATGGGTAAGAATGGTGCTTGGGGTTACAGGTATTTCGACACTACGAAGATGAAGCTGACATGCGCGGTTGGACTATTAGATGCATCTAAGCATCGAGTGTCCAATGTTGTCCATGATGCGTCGTCGTATGCGAAGGACTGCGACTAATTGGACAATCCATCATTCCACATGTGCTTCGCTCTCAGAGAACGATTGAGTTCGGAAGATTCATGGACTGTCTGGTTCATCCATTCTGATCTGCAGTCGGCTGTACTGCATGGAGTCTGGAGGGAAGCAGCGTTAAATAGGCAACGACAACTGATCCTATGTTGCCAAAGTGTAGGCTACGAACTTTTTTGTCGATGGTTTGAGACACAAAATAAAAGTGTGGTTGTTGGATTCGTGCGTTTATTAAATTCTATGTCGAACTATAATAGAACACCACCATCATCAAACAGCTTGATTTATTGTTAATAAAACGCAACAAAAGCAAAGCATGTGTTGTCCTATAGAGATGTCTTCTCTCGAGTGAATCGATCTACTGCGATGCAAATCGGATGAATGACACAATTAAAAATCCGATCGATTGTCAGATCGATTGTCGTCGACAACATGCATGTCTACCTCTATATATGTCTGTATGTTCGTAATCGCGAGTTCAAACTTATATGGCGCCACAAACGAGAGATTCATCATAGGCGCTCAGACACCAGATCCAGCACTCATATTCTACAAACTTATCAAAAGCATATTGGCCTACATAACGAATCTTGCTATGTCTTAGAGTCGAAAGATTTTTCTGTCCACGCGTCTATCTTGCGCTGTTTGCAAGATGCCACCACGAAAACATCTCTAAATATTTTCCTAAGTGGTATGTAGCCTATAATTATATATTTATATACTATGTATGTATATGCATCGAAAATAATTATTATTACAGATCTTATCAATGCAGCATAATCTAATATACAATGCAAACGGAAGATTTACATGCATGGAAAGAGCATAAAGTTCAATAGCCATAAAACATAGGATGTTATTGTTATGGTCATTTTTATCTAGGCCTACAACCGTTTGTCAATTAATGCTTAAACAACACTGACAGACGCACTGAAGTTAATGGCATATACCAGTGGTTCCCAACCTTTTTTGACTGTAGGGCCACTTTTTCTAAGTTGGAGGACACGATGGCCACTTTTTCATAGTTAAAGGAAATTAGGGCATTTAGGGGGCCACAATGCTAAAATTTAATTAACTAAAAGCATATAAAAATTGTTATAATTAATTCAAAGTAGAGTGTTTGATGTTTATGGACTTCAAAATAAAATAATTTATAATAAAATGATTATAATTATGTTCTATCCTGTCCGAATTGTCAATTTTTTCATAATTTAAAAAAAATCTTTGATAGATGAGGGCCATTGTTGAGGCCTGGCGGGCCATTTTGAGAGGCCTCGCGGGCCACTTTTGGCCCGCGGGCCACGGGTTGGGAACCGCTGGCATATACTATATAATTATGCTACTATTATCTACTGTCTCTCTACAGTTAGTAGCTCTTATCGCGACGGTCCGATCTAATTGACATAAAATTATAGAGCAATAATTTTAAATTTAATTATTCAAATGCAATGCAAGACTGCGCCGTAGATGTCAAGTCCCGTTGATTGATGCCTGTGACAAGCTTTTTACTTAGAGGAGTTCATCAGACGGCGACATACATGTAACTATCAGCTGCACTCCTTCAAAGCATCTCGATAATCGTTTACAGATATTATATCGTGGCAAATAAGAATTAAGAATTCCGTACTCAATGATATGATTTAAAATGTTTTCTGTACATTGGACTGAAAGTTGCAGCTGCAGGAGACCGAAGAGATAACAGGGTTCATAAGAGATCCATCGGTAGGCCTACTGCAATGAACTCTGACTCCCTGAGATTAGGTATTTTTTACTGTAGATTAACTTCTTCCGCGCCACCCCTCTCTCAGTCGTTCGGTAATTCCAGCAATAGATACATAATTTATTATTGTTCATAATATACTTGCCGACCAACTTCACGTATTCACTATTCAATGCATGGACTATTTGATTTAAGCGATTTTTTCCTCTGCATGGCTCCACCTATGGATCACAATTGCTAAGAATCATAACGGCACTCCTCGCATTCCGTAATCATTAGAGGCCAAGGCAATTATGGCACGCTTTGCTGTTTTATCTTGCAGCTGAACTCTTGATGAACAAAATATTAGCGTGAATTATTCAAATAATATTGTGATCAGTTAAATACTGAGTGTTTTAAAATGTCTTCAAAAACGACTCAAACGTCACTATTAGGCTAACAGCTCTTCACTAAGCGACCGCGTTTCACACTCGAATTTCTGCTTGGCATAGGACGCGCCAAAAACATTTAACTTCTGATAATAATGATGATGACAATAATAATAATAATAATAATAATAATAATAATAATAATAATAATAATAATAATAATAATAACAAAAATGATTATATTTATAGAAAAAACGATGATGATGATGATGATGACGTCGACGACGACGACGATGATGATGACGAAGATGATGATGATGATGATGGTGGTGGTGGTGATGATGATGATGATGATGATGATGATGATGATGACGATGATGATGATGATGATGACGACGACGATGATGGTGGTGATGATGATGATGATGATGATGATGATGATGATGATGATGATGATGATGATGATGATGATGATGACGATGTGTTGGTGAACGCAGGAAACTCAAGATGGACGGAAGACCTCGCTGGCCTGGGCCTCCTGAAAGAGCATATTGGGTTGCAACTATGTATCACGGCTTGCTTCGGTGCAATGTGGCAACAAAGAATTAAGCTCTCAACTAGCATGAAGGCGATAAATACATGTATAGGCTCTAAGACTTCTAAGTGAATTAAGAAAACTGAGTTAATATATTGTGTGATCAGGTCTAGGCCTATAGGCGAACACAAGAGCACACTCCCAGGTAGCGATGAATAATTTGTAGTAGTTCCACATAATGTTTGGTTTATCCTTCTTGTTGAATATAGACAGAGAATGTGTTGAATGAATGAAAGAAATAATATTGACTTCTAGTAACAGCGCCGTTAGTCTAGTTTTTCTTCAAATGTGCAATTTTTTGTGTTTTCAATGACTTCTCTGTATACGTCATATATCAATTGGTTCGCATTTTTAGAATGCAACCTTCAAAAGCGCTTGATTAACCCTACAATGTCTACATAATCATGCTGTAGGTCTATAATAATTGCTTTTGTTGCTGCTCACAATAGAAGTGACCATGTTGATGCATGCACTGAAGCAGTCGTCAGTGTATTGTGCAACAGCATTGAACTGCAAAAGTGTCTGGCGTTGGCAGAAATGAGTTATTGCTTAAGTGTCTAGTGCATGAAAGTCGGCAATTACGTCGTTGATCTGGATTAGGCATAAGTGTCTGACGGTCGCTAGTGGCCACTCACCATCGCTGGTCGGCTGCAGCTGTAGTCATCTCGCTGCAATAATTTCGCTCTATTGGTCCACACAAGCACTGGCGTCAAATGAGACGCGTCTCGCCATCTAGCGAATGACTTTGTCTCAATCTGCTATATATGCAATCATATTATTATTCGCCATCTAGCGAATGGCTTTGTCTCAATCTACTATTGTATATGCAATCATATTATTATTATTCGCCGGATCATCGACAGGCAAACCAGCGTTGTTTATTATGTCGGTGGTTAAGCCGTTGCTTTAACTATGGCTGCGATGCGAAGACTCGATGCGAACGCAAACTATCGACTGCAGGACTAAATTATGGACTCAGCAAAAGCCGTTCTGCCATAATACCCTCTCGATCGCCCGATTGCTCGCTCTCTCAGAGATAACACTGACTCACTATTTCAAGCGATTTGACCGGAACCAAAATCCACGGACACCATTATGCACTAGAAAAGCAATAAAGTTCTACGGACCTGATGACGCTTACGTGCTCTATTCGGCCTTGAGTAAGTGAGTGAGTAAGTGAGTATGTGAGTAAGTGAGTAAGGCAGTTTCGCTGATGCAATGACGTCATCGGTCCATTGGGTGCAATTCATTGGCTTCATGCAGTCGATTGACTTTCAGCTTTATTCTATGTAGTAGTAGTAGTAGCCGTTTATTGACAAAGCATCAACCAAATACAAAACAACAGCAATCGGTACAAACTCAATGACTTTCGACTCAGTTTCGAGTGATTGGTGCATAGGTCAAAGGATCAATCCAAAAAGGTCGTATGGGCCCGCTGAGGCTGGATTGACCCTTCCTTTCTCAATAACATTTGGCTGTTGTAAAAAAAAAACAATGTAAAGAAGAACAAGTTATACATGAAATGAAACTGAAAAACAAACTGAAATGATGACAAACAGATTTAAAAGAGAATTTTTTATGACCAATGTCATGAATCTCTTGTAGGCCTACATGCGAGTTTGCCCCCTCCCCGCCATGTGTAGACCATTCTATGCAAAGTTTGCAAACCCATTTTATATACGGAAATATCAAATATAAGAAATACTTCAGACTTACAGACTTCACTTCACTCACGTTCAATTTGAACAACGTATACAGAATTTCGTTAATTTCAACTGTAGTATAATAGCCTAAAATAAACGATTATGATCCTTCAAACATCGGATTGCCTCGGTCATGAAATTGTCTCGATGTGACGACGCCATAATTCAGCCGAGCGAAGAGGGTTAATTATGCCGTTGTAGGGTTAACCCCTGCATTCAATTAACGATTAGCTTTATCAGGACATGCAACGAAACACTGCTAGGTACCTCGAAGGAGATCTATGCATGAGCCACAAAGAAGTACATGTATGCCTACGTCAAGTAGTTTTAAAACCATGACCAGTCGTGGCCTTTGCGTGACCTTCGCAATGTGTTTTAATAACTAAATTTTTTTTTAGTTTTGCAGTTAATCCTACAGACGTTGAGACAGAGAAATTATACAAAATTATTAGAAAAATCAGCCCTAAACTACTCTTCTAAAAAGAAGGGAAGATAGATGTATACGTTCGAATAGTTTTCTGGCAACTATCATTTTGTCTATCCAGACTCCAGAGTCGCCATTCTGAAACAGCTTTATTATTAATTTCAACTCGTTGCGTGACCATCGCAATGTGTTTTAATAACTATTTTTTTTAGTTTTGCAGTTAATCGCATTCGATGTCACTGAATTCGAAATTAATTGCATCCATGGTAACTGATCGTTCGAACACACAAGTGTTCCTCCTCGTCCTCCCCTTCTTCCTTCTCTCCATTCTTCTTCCTTCTGCTCCTCCTCCTCCTCCTTGCAGCATTTCCCCGCTCTTCCGACCAACGCGTGGCAGCCCCCGCATGCAGAGGGAAGAGGGAAGAGGGCGGATGGAGGGAATGTCGGAAGACGGTATTCCGGAAGTTGTCGTAATTGAAAGCAGTTCTCATCCGGGCTTTTATAGTCACGTGACGTGAGACTGATTAAAAGCTTAGAATTATCGTCGATAGATAAGAAGAGCAATGGAGGATTTGATGTCGGACACAGAAACCGTAAACTACTTGCGAAGATGATAATATTTTGACGCATAAATAAATATTCTGCACATTTATATATGTAGTTCTACTCATCCTATTAAATTTTTGAGCCATTATAATCAAGGTCACATATGCGTCCATTCGCATAAACATCATATGTGCATATGTATGTATAATGTATGCATAATGGATTCTTGCATACATGTTTAAAATAATGATAATGTATTATATTGCCGCTTGTTGCTTGTAACCGAAGAGTCGCAGGTTCGAATCCACCTCAAGCCACTTGCCTAGCGACCTTGGACAAGTTGCTTACCCATAATTGTCTGGGAGGAAGCCAACGGGAAGAGCACCTCACTCATTTCAAAGGGCATAGAACCAATGGACCTGCCTTCCGGCATATAAAGTTCATCATCACCATCGTCGTCGTCGTCATCATCATCATCATCTTCTTCCTCATCATCATCATCATCATCATCATCATCATCATCATCATCTTTATCATCATCATCATCATCATCATCATCATCATCATCATCATCATCATCATCAATGAATACACATATTCTCATTTCGAATGATTCAAATTGTACTTGCCGATTTCTTTTTGGCTCTTTCGACGTTCAGTATGCAAGTGGCGAGTCGTGCGAAGGTGATCTTCCTTCGGTTGGGGCTCGTGATCTGCGATGATTCCATTGTCGCCCCAGACCGACCGACCATCAGAGTATGCATGTCACCAACACAGATGACACCACTACCACCGTCCTCACGTGCACGGTGTATGCCCGGTCCGTCTTAAAATCGGTCCTTCATGGCAGACCTCCTCTTCCTCTCTGTCTCTGTCTCTGTCTCTGTCTCTGTCTCTGTCTCTGTCTCTGTCTCTGTTTCTGTCTCTGTCTCTGTCTCTGTCTCTGTTTCTGTCTCTGTCTCTGTCTCTCTCTGTCTCTGTCTCTGTCTCTCTCTGTCTCGTTCCTCCTTATCCTGATCCTCTTTTCTCCTTCACTCCTTTGATCCTCTTTCTCCTCCTCCTCTTCCTCCTCCTCCTCCTCTTTCTTCTTCACTCCTTTGATACTCGTTATCTTCGTCTTTCTTCTTCTTATTCCAACGCTTCTTTTACGACTTCAGAAATTAATAGTCTGTAGTTCAGCACACGGACGGATGTGTCGACTTGACATATCTGAAAAACACAATAATATTATTAAGAACTGATTATATATTTACTATATTGATTAGTCAACTGCGAGAATAGCAATCGCTGATTCATTCGCTTAAGCTCCGAGAACACGTGACTCACACGTGACTCACACGTGACTCACACGTGCATCATCATTAGTGGAACTGACCTCCAGTTATACATATACTTGGAAAGGTCATGGTAACAGACTTGAGACACGATTAAATGATGACGTTAACTATAGACATCAGTGTTTTCATATAATATTATTATTATGTATTTAATTCTGATGATGATTTATATTCACATCTAATTTTACAGAGTGTGATGAAATGGAAGAACATAATCCACTGCATGCTGGTCTTAAACTGTTTTTATCTGTCGCGAATTCTTTGCTTGCAATATTAAAAGCGAATCTTCTTTGGTCATATATGATATATATATGATATATTATATATATACAAACAATGTATATATAATTATATATATAATATATATAATTATATATACAAAACAGTCGACATCTTTTGTAATCAATCAAATTGCAGAGATGTCTGTCCAACTGATGTCAAAAAGGTGAGACGACGACCTGCAATGGCGGCTTTGACTGCTGCTGCTGCTGCTGCTGCAGGTGTTTTAGCGCCAATGAAAACCTGATGCGACGAGATTCAGCCTCATATATATATATATATATAATATATACTATAATGCAGACAAAAGGATTAAAAAAATGATCGAAATGACAGGTGTTGCCTAGACAACGGTTGCTGCAGCTGTCGCAGCTGAACAGTCAGAGTTCCACCTGGATTTCATAGAAAGACAATGAGGTGCCAATAAAGCTGCAACAATAGAAGTCTTCTATAATTATAATGGTGAAACTAATTCTATGATCATGCGTAACACGTAGTCGTAGAATTGTATAGAAGGGTGAAATTCCGTCCGCGTGTCGCCCTCTGTTCCTTCGAATGACTGCGAGTCTGCCACCTTTGTTTGGTCTTGTTGATGGGCTATCTGTCAGAATGATCTCTGCCTTTTGAAATGCATGATGGGTATACATCGGTTCCATATAGAATTGAGCAAAGACACACACCATACAGTTCAACAGACTGGTTTGTTCTTTTTGTTCATTCATGGGTGTTTTCAAACACTGACTTAGCAGAAGATCTTCCCCTTCACTATTTCACTGATATAATAATTATGCATATGCTGCATATATTAATTAATTATTATAGGCTATAAACGTCTTTTAACAACAACAACCTTTCTATTCTCTTTGCTTCGTCCATTCATTCAGTGCGGGAATTGATAAACGTATCGCTCCTCACGGCGATTGCTCAAGAAGAGCTCTCGACCCTGCAACCTTGACTGAAAAGAACGGTGGTTTCAAGGCTGCGATGATAAGAAC
Organism: Lumbricus rubellus; assembly: GCA_945859605.1. Lineage (NCBI taxonomy): Eukaryota > Metazoa > Annelida > Clitellata > Crassiclitellata > Lumbricidae > Lumbricus > Lumbricus rubellus. Next base: position 32,338,284 of record OX243815.1, on the reverse strand, counting down.
GCATCTAAGTAAACCATGCAGTGGGCATAACGCGTAGAGACCGCAGAGGATTCCCATTCCATATCATTGAGCCAATAACGGAGAAAGCACGGCGGCGCTGTCTTCAGTCGGGAGGTTGGTCCCGTGGGAGGGGGACTGCGCTGGCGTCTTATAGCTATGGATGTGAAACGTGGACAAAAACAAAGGCCTTGGAAGCACCAATAACCAGCGAGGCTACATTAGCAAATTTTTCCGACCACCCGGTTGCAGATTCAGTTATTTTGATCATCAAAAACAGTCGTGACTATAGCAGAAGCGAAACGGAGATGTTTTGATGAAAGGTGGAAACAACTAGCAATGAGTGTGTAGGTCACAGTAGGTGCACGGAAAGGCATGAGCTGACTGACTAAGTCGGTTGGTGGAAAAACTGTGAGAAGTGTGTGAGAGGAAAACGTTAGAAGAACGGGTGTGTGCCATGGGTGGGGAAATTAGGAGGATTGGTTGGGCGGAAGAGTTGGGAGAATAGTTGTGTAAATGGGTGAGGGGCGTCTTACTGTTGGGGGAGGGAAAGGGGAGGTTCTAGGGGGGGGGGGGGAAAGACACATCTTGTCGTTTGTCGACTGCACCTAATAATATCTCGCTTCCGTCTTTCTGCCGAAGACTTATACGCCCAATATGTTGACCGTTGTTAATATTGTCGCAAAAGATGTTGTCTCTGTATTAGACTGTATACATAGCACTTTATTATGAAACTGCACAACTAAACAGGACTTACAAAATATAAGTTGGCCTATGTATATCCAAGTGGATGTATATACATACAATGTCATACATATGCATAATACACCACATGACATATACAATTTAGACTACATATGAATCTCCTTATACATAGGCCTATAATTTTATGACTTGCAGTGTGCATGAATATGCATAATTATGCAGTGTTATGCACAGCGCTTTTTTATCTGCCGCGGTGTCGTCGTCGTGCATAGATTTTCTGTCGCTCTTTCCAACATTATTTTGTCCCGACGGACGTTTATTATAGACAAACCATCACACGCGGAATCCTACGAACGGCATAAGTCTCTGAACAAGAGCGCTATATAAATTCACATAACATTGCTGCTGTGCATTACTTGTCCTACACCATGAACCATCATCTAATGAGCTAGGATAGGCAGTATAACGGTAGATAGTGCATACCTAATAAGAAAATATGGCATATCATATAGGTTTATGATATTATCCAGTGTTTATTCTGCTTTAATATACAGTACTCTCTCTTTCCTCTCCACTCCAGGGAGACTGCAAAAAATTGACAATGCCTTCGAGATGACCAGTGTTTTACAATAATAATTATTTACAACTCCCAATCGCATGGCTTGAATTGAAGCCTTATAACAGTCGTGCACGAGAAAATGTTACGACGCATGCGAACCAGTGACACCCGACTTAATATGGCTAAGCATATTTAGGCTAATACGTGTAGGCTAGATGATGTCTTTTACGAGTTTAATTACGCTTTGCCGTATACACAGAAAACTAACACACGGAGTTATGTGATTTGTTGATGTATTAACATTGAGCACAAATTAACTGTATAGTTGAAATTGTAGTTCAGTATATCATGTCTGAGAGCGAATAACAGCTGATATACACTGCAGCACTCGTCTGTTATATACATATAATTATATATATATATATAGTCGTTGCCCGAAATACATGGATCTTTGACTTGATTAATGAACGCAATGAATCGCAGCAGAGTAGACACATAATTATATATATATATATAACTATATATATAACTATATAACCCACGCGTTGTGGAATTGTAAACAGCAAAGAAGCCGTTGCCGAGAGAAGTTGATGTCGACAACACAGCCATTCTTCATCGCAATAATAATGCCGAAGCATGCATCAAGCACGCAATGTCCACGCAAGACGATGATGATGATGTGGGCTGCTACTGTACAGTGCCGCAGTGTAACCCTGTCGAATGCACATGTGTGCATGAAACAGCGAGGAGCAAGAGAAGACAGCAAAAAAACAGCTTGATGTTATATAATGGTGACGGACATAATCACGTGTGTCAATTACGTCTCGACGACAATCTCCTTTGCTACTTTCATTAAATTAAATCAGTGGAAATCACACCATGCAGATAGGCCTACTTAGCAGGATCTGTCAGTCAGCATGCATGCAGTCTATAAATACAGATGTGTAAAAAATGTATAATTTATAATTTATATGATAGCAAAGAACCGCCAGTTTATCACCACCGCGATAAGGAATCATCCGTGATAAACATATCGCGTAATGCAAGAGCAGCAAGACTGCCAACATCTCGATAAAAATACATTCTGGCTGCGGAACACACACTGTCTCGTGATGGTCATTTATTTACAAAGACTAGTGACACGTGCTGATCTATGAGAAGGCAGTCTATTTGTAGTGTAGGTCAAACCCTAAGGAACAGAGTCAAGAAGTGTTATCAACTTCCACATCCCGGTTCCATCATTTCTAAACGTCATGCTGCTGCTGCTGCTGCAGCTGCTGCTGTTGTTGCTGCTGCTGCTACCTTTTTCTTCTGCTTTGCCGGTGTCGTGTGACAGAGTCTCTCCGCGGGAGATTCTATTTCAAAGCAGATTCTCCCCTGTGAATCTGTTTTAGAAAAAATTAGCCCCCTCGGACCGGAGACTATATTCTGAAAAAAGTTTCCGGTATAGAGGATATTTCATTTCCCCGCTGAAATAAAGTCATATTCATAGCAAACCAGATTAAATCGTGGCTCACGTTGCTAAGCAGAGCTTTTTTAACGTGCAGCTGCACACAAAATGTGCAGTTGTAGAAGCAGTTCTGTGCAGTTAAAACTTGCGAAAAAGGTATTTGTCCTCCGATTAGAAGTAGGCCTAATTTACCATGGTGGATGGGAAAGGAGTTGTGCGCAGTTTTTAAAATTCCATAAGAACAGCCCTGTTGCTAAGTTATTCAACAAGAAAAGGTCTTTCTCAATAATTAACTGTTAGGCAGGCCTACGCTATATTGTAAAACTTTCAACAGTTCTGGCGCTTTGAAAATTAAAATAAAATAATTATACTAGGCCTATAACTAAAACGGTTTGATATTTGATGCTATTAAAATTAATTGCTTACTGAATGCTTCAATAATAATGTATGTATATATATAAGTATGTATGTATTTTTGGATATATGTTAGTATGTATGCATGCATAATTACATACTTACATACACACTTACATATATGCATACTTACATACGTACGCACATACATACATACGCACATACATACTTGCATACATGCATACATGCATACATGCATACATGCATACATGCATACATACACGCATACATACATACATACATACATACATACATACATACATACATACATACATACATACATACATACATACATACATACATACATACATACATACATACATACATACATACATACATACATACATACATACATACATACATACATACATACATACATACATACATACATACATACATACATACATACATACATACATACATACATACATATACTGGACCCAAATGTAAACGACCGGGGGGGTAATGGCAGGGGGGTAATGGTCGGGGGGTAATGGCAGGGGGGTAATGGCGTTGGCTACCTTGCACTTGGCGCTTGATTCAGGGATGAGCTCCTCCTCATTGCAGTCAGGTCTGCAGGTTCCCTTTAGAAGTGGAATATTTTTCTAAGAGTTTGTTAATCTTTCTTTGATTGAAGTTTCTATTGTATTTTTCACGTTAATTAAAATAATTAATTGCAAGAAAACATCGCATTCGCTGAATGTCTCTGAACTAACTGCTGCAGTTGCTGCAGGTGTTAAACCAGCGTTCACTTTTTATCTGTTGGTACAATAAAAAAAATAGCACTTGTAAGTTGTTGCTGTCGATCATTATCTGCAAATGAGGTTCACGTCCTCTGATCCCATATAATTAGCAAACATGCATGATGTCTATCTGCGCTTTTCTTACATCTTTGGTTGCTTATTCTTGCTGCATTTGAATGGCCGCCATGCACATGGCTTAAAGGGGAAAATCTCGAGCTTCACATCATGCAAGCAGCGGCTTAATAACATTTCTTTCTTTGTGATGGCCTGTCTGTAGTGTAAGCGACTATTCGATATGAAAGCCTCTGGTGTGCCTGATTTTTACAGTGCATGCACTCCTAAGGCCTTTCTCCTTAGCCGTGGCTGTACTGGGAGCGCCTCTGAGTAGGCTTGAAGGGGCGCTATTTAAATTTCCGAAATGAATGAATGATGCAAACGATGTTGGATAGTGAGCCATGCATGGCAGTTATAAGGGTATACCTTTGTAACGAGCGAAAACCATCGCATTATCATAGGTACAACGTTCGTAACTCAATAACTCAAGTGTAAACGGAATATCAGCAGACCATATAAGACTATACGTATATATAATATTATTATATGTAATAATAATAATAATTGCGGCAGTTTATATGGCGCAGTAACACAGCCATGCCGTTACAAGAGCGCCTTAAATATAAACATATGTACGTGTGTATGGCTACATATAATTATGTATATAATTAAATATATAGATGATGTCTTTAGATGACGGAGCGAGTTGTTCATCATCTTCAATCTTCATCTTAGAGATGCCACGAGGTTCTGGAATTACTCTTTAAATGTCGTCTGCTACTGCTGCTGCTGCTGCTGCTGCTGCTGCTGATGCGTCAACATCCGTCGATGGTGTGGGCGCTGCCGCTGCCGCCTCTTTCATAGCCCCCGCCCCATCGCCGCCATTTCTGATTTTCCAATTGTTTGGTCAATTGCTCTCTGTTATTTATGCGCGTTTTCCTGTTAATTAGCTTCAACGTCATTTAGCATGGCGTAGATATCGTCTGCTATAATTGGTTGCTCTTTCATAGGCGCTCTACAAATTTCTCATTGGAACTGCAAATACAAAAGGTTGCTGAGAAAATTCCGTCCAATCAAAGATTATCGATCTGTTATGAATATCGCAGCGACGGGAGATCGGTTCGATCTACATGGTATTGCAATTACTGCGGCAGCGATCGATTACTGTAATTTCCCCCGTATACAACAGAAAACCTTTCTGTAGGTTATGTCTCCTTTCTATTGACAGCAAAAATTTATGATTGCTTTCTGAGCCAATTATATCTTCTAAGGCCCACATTTGTGTTTTGCTGTTTTGCACGACGCTGACAAGTAAGAATGTCTCATCTAAACGGTGTCAAATTCACGGCTTTAACCTCTCCTGACTGCAGCAGTCATTGACAATCAGTAAGATCAAACTTCTATAGAGCTTTAGTATATATGTGTAAAGCAGGGGCGGATCCAGGGGGGGCCAATCCGGCCATGGCCCCCCATTTAGAAATGCCGTGTATCGTGGCCCCCATTTGGTTTCAGCGGCTGCTGAAATGGTATGATTTTCCCAACAATTTTTACCGGATGACTAAAAAAAAAAAGGTCATCAACTTTTTTGGCGGATGAAATGGTATGATTTTCCGAAAATTTTGGCCGGCTGACTAAAAAAAAAAAGAAAAAAGGTCATCAACTTTTTGGCGGATGCGAATTTTTTTGTCCCAGACCCAAGGTCTCAATAATTTTTTGGCCCCCCCCCGTCCAAAGTTTCTGTATCCGCCCTTGGTGTAAAGCTACAAATAGGAGATTGTAATAATTATTGTGAATTTTAACGTTACGCTGAACATGGAATCAAACCGAATGAAACTCGATGAAATATTTTGTCTCATTGTCCAGCATCACTAGACACTTAATCAAATGTATAAAGTGAATGTGCTTATACTCCTATCATTTGCACATTGTAGCCCTTGCAAATTGCAAGTAAATTCCTAGCACTTCTGCAAACAAGATTTATTGCATAATACAAATATACATGTACTGTATACGGCTACAATTGTTCGGTAACTCTGCATGCACTGCAAACAATTCCTTTCTGCTACATCTGGATCTTCTTCATTCGTTGATTAATTTCAAACAATAAATCTTTTGCAGAATTGCGAGACGATAAATTTTCCTCTCGCAACATGACAAGCTGCAGGTCCTGTCTTTAGAAACCGTTCATATACGCATCTGTTTTGAAATAGCATGTCTATAATAATAATATATGCTCTGACATCCAGATGCAACCATGCAGTACATCGAGCATCAATTTATCATTGCTTGATGGATCATTCCCATCAGCTTTTGCTTGAGCCTCACACACACACACACACACAATATATATATTTAGTATTATTATATGTTCTGGCATCCAGACATGGTTGCGTCTGGATGCCAGAACATATATAGTGTGCTTAATCTCTTACAAAATAATGCAGACTCATGGTTGGAAACATTGAATGCTGGTTCACTGAAGCAATTTAAAAGTTCTTCCAGAGCATTAATTTCATCGTTGTTCAGCGATCTTCTCTAATCATCTTCTTCTGGTCTTGTCTAAAACTAGAACAGTTGTTCGGTGCGATGGTTATCTGCTCAAACAAAACAATATGCTAACTTACATGTATATTGTATGCTTGTCCTAATGTTCTATTGGGTTTTATGGGTACAATGTGGAACCTGACGGTATACACGCAATTCCAATACGTCGATAGGTTTTTCCGATGGCCGCCACATGGGACACATTCTGATGGCAGCAGATCGATCTGGATTGATGTATTGCTGAGAATTTAAAGTCAGTCGTTGATCTTCAGATCTATCAATAGTCGACGAAATGATCTGACTGCAAGTCGTTGGTCTTCAGATCTATCAATAGTCTACGAAATGATTTGATTGCAATTCTATGGTCTTCAGATCTATCAATAGTCGACGAATGATCTGATTGCATTTCTATGGTCTTCAGATCTATCAATAGTCGACGAAATGATCTGATTGCAATTCTATGGTCTTCAGATCTATCAATAGTCGACGAAATGATCTGATTGCAATTCGTTGGTCTTCAAATCTATCAAGAGTTGACGAAATTATCTGAATGCATTGCTATGGTCGTATACCTAGTGCAGGCCATACTTTGTGAGATAGATTTTTTGGTTATCAGACTTACTAGATATTGAAATTCTCATTGACCCTTATTCTCTTCCTTTTCTTTCCCGCTGATTCTGCCATTTACGTTCTCAACTCATGACTTATCTTCTCGAGATTTCATGACCAACACTCAGGGTAATGTTGTCACTCGGTTTTAGCAGAGACTTATTCCGTATGTTGACCTGATCACGGCTTGATCTTTTGGAGCGCCATCAGTAGATGCCTGTGTATTGGACATCCGTGCTATTAATTGTAGTAATTACTAGGTAGGCCTAACAATTAACAATAATACGAGCAATAATTAATGTGTTCACTCGCAACTTTCGTTCAACGACGACGTTGACGGTATAGCATTGTGGTCTTTTGTTTTCATGAGATAGAAATGTATATGTACAATTGTACAATGTACATGTAGGCTATACAATACATGATTAACATAGTAATGGTACTACAGATTGTCACGTGGTAGTCTGTTCATGAATATGTATACAATGTAATTATAAAGATAGGATGAGTAACAGAGTGATCCCGGCTCCATGACAATGTCAACCGAAAACTCAATTCGTCTAAATGCGAGGAAAACGTTTTTGTCGGTCTGAGAATATTTGTTCCCTCTTTCCCCCCTCCCCCGTCTTTCACGACACGTCTGGCACACGCATGACGCAAAGCAATCGATGATTTCTTACTGGAGGAGGATATATGAGGTGAGGGGAAGTGGATGGTAATCATATATCAAGTGCACGTGCTGCCATCTATCACGAGCGGCGTGTCTGTGAGACAGGGTTTGCGCAATGGGACCAGCGCTAAGATAATATCTGGAATAGACATAGAGACCCGTATTTACACGAATGCATGTGTGTGTGTGTGTGTTATTTTTTGTAGTGCATGTCTATAAGATCACCATCATGAACCTACATTACTGAATTGATTGCTCGGCCAATATTATCAGGTTTAAAGTTTTCTGTTTCTGTACACCTGTCTGTATGTCCATCTGACTCTCTGTCTGATTCTTTTCTCAAAGAGCTACATGTAACTTAGATGAGTTGTAGTCTCCATGGAAACGAGGTTGAAAGCAAAATATTTATTTCTAACGTAGAAATATTGTCCAAAAGAGACTATATCTATGTCTGTATACTTTTTCATCTGTTGAGAGCTACATGGAAGGAGGAGGAGAAAAAGACAAAGAAGAAAAGGAGGAAGAAGAATAGGAGGAGGAGGAGTTCCTTGAAGTAACTCTGCTGCATGGTGCAGTCATTTATTATATCAGAGTTAACTGGCAGGAAATAAATGATGGCGAGCTTATTTCATAGAGTGGTCTCAGCACTCAATAGATTGCAGCGAACGATCTGCAAAGTATGTCTATGTAATTTTATATATAACTTATATACATAATTGTCTTATACACAATACATACAGACATACATACAGTCATGCATTCATGCACACATGCGTGCGTGCATGCATGCATGCATAATTATAGGCATAGACTACATGCATGTATGCACGCATACAGACACGCTTGTTGGCAAGTTGCTGAAGTCTAACGACGCTGTGCCATTTCAATGATGACTAGTGTTGCCCTCCTTCTTTCTACAGGCTTGGGACTGGCACTGCAAACGTACGAACAGTGACGGAGTTCATACATTCATAGTCTACACATAATAATTAATTATATCGTTTATAATTTAATTATGTAGGTTTACAATTCCTCCGTTTATCTTATACAGTAATTTGATTATAAGACACCTAAGAATGTAGCCTATCAGTCCATCATGATTAGCGAGGCATAAAATAATAATAAAAATGTCGTACTTTTATCAAATTCGGCATCCACAAAATACATCGTAAATTAAAATTACTGCAACATGACATTGTAACTATCGCATCCAATGGACTATAATTATAATTACAGTCTATGAAACATAAAACTGCACATGGTTTTTGATGTGAAATGACTAAAAAGTACTCGTCCTTTTTCGAACAAAGAAAAAAAACCCAGACATGTGCATTTTTACAAAAACGACGAACAGCTTCCGTTATTTAACAGATGAAGAAGAGTTATTGATGGATACTGTCATTAATTATCGGAGAACGATGTCATTTCAACTGAGACTGGCAAGTAAAGAAGGGAGGGGTCCACAGGGAGAACACTTAAATGAGTTTACAAATTTATTTATCTTGCAAGAAGACATCGAAATTGAGGCAGCTGACCATACTGTCGGATCAATCACGACTAGTAACAGATAAGACACAGAAAATCATGAAAAAGTCTAAAACTTGTATTACTTTCTCTGGCTAGCTTTGTCTGTGCATCATGCATGCATGCGTGTATGCCTATAATTAGATAATTTAGACCTATATGTATGTATGCATGCATTCATGTATGCCTATAATTTGGCCTGTGTATGTATGCATGCATGTATGTCCATAATTAGGCATGTGTTTGTATGTATGCATGCATGTATGTCTATATAATTAGGCCCGTGTATGCATGAATGCATTCATGTAAGCCTATAATTAGGCCTATGTATGTTTGTCTGCATTGTGTGCATGTATTGCCACATCTCAGACCTTACTATTCTACAGTCTGCATGTACCTTTTATTATTGCATACCATAGGCAACAATGCAGTGATCAAAGTTTATGGCACTCTGAACGCAAGTCCACAATTATTCGGTCGAATCCTATGGTTAGACAAAATAATGTTTAATGGTTAGACAAAATAATGTTTAATGGTTAGACAAAATAATGTTTAATGGTTAGACAAAATAATGTTTAATGGTTAGACAAAATAATGTTTGGCCGAAACTGAACGACTGTAGAGCAGAAACAAAACGTTTGAAGCCGAACTGATTATGGAAACGCGTCGCATATATATATATACATATATATATACATACATACATACATACATACATACATACATACATACATACATACATACATACATACATACATACATACATACATACATACATACATACATACATACATACATACATACATACATACATACATACATACATACATACATACATACATACATACATACATACATACATACATGCATGCATACATACATACATACATACATACATACATACATACATACATACATACATACATACATACATACATACATACATACATACATACATACATATATAATCATATATACATACATACATACATACATACATACATACATACATACATACATACATACATACATACATACATACATACATACATACATACATACATACATACATACATACATACATACATACATACATACATACATACATACATACATACATGTATATAATCATATATACATACATACATACATACATACATACATACATACATACATACATACATACATACATACATACATACATACATACATACATACATACATACATACATACATACATACATACATACATACATACATACATACATACATACATACATACATATATAATCATATATATACGGTATATCACGTTGGTTCAGTAACAACCGCCGAAGGCAAAACTCACTTAAAGTATGGTAATCTATAAAAACAACTAGAGGATCTGGGTCTGACGATAATGCAATAAATGGAGACAGCTGAAGTATCACAAGGTCTCATATGTGGCAAGAGAAAAAATATAATGTGTTTGTATGGGCACTTGTTATAGGCTTATAGCGCCCCTTCAAGCTCTCTCTACTCAGAGGCGCTCCCGAATGCAGAGCGGACACTGCATCGGAGTTTCACGCCGAAGCGCTGAGCAATTGTGAGTGAAGGACTTGCCCAAGGTCCTTTCGAGGCAAGGTGGATTCGAACTTCGAACCTTCCGGCTCCAAGGCAACGACGTCACCACTACACCACCGCGCCCCAATAATAATATAATATAGAGACGACCAGGGTCTGAAGGAGAAACATATGTTGAAGGTGCTCCCTTTGACTAAAATACTGTGTTATGTAGACAACTAGCTTATAATATATGCTAAGCCGTTTTCAGATTTGCTTCTATTGAGCAAGAACTATAGTCAATGATTGAAAAATTGTGGCAAAATTGTCGCTTTAGAAGTATTTTTGTTAGCCCTAAACGATACGTTCTGAGCTCAGAACTCTTGCGGCTTAACATCATTATCTGACCCCTTTAGAATTTTTAGTTCGTGACCTGGGACCGATTCCGCATCACATTGTATACCGATGAAGATGTTATCAAGCGTGTTGTTAGTAAGCTGGTTATAGCAACTTGGGCTCTACCCAGACTTAGACAGCATCTGTTACTTAGCGCAAAGTAAGCATAGGCTATATCAATAATGTCTTGTAATTATTTTGACAAAAATTAATTATTTGCGTAGCTGTCAACTGTGCTCGTTAAATAAAGTGATGACAAATGAACGGATCACGCACTAGAGGCGTCTATAGGTTCTAAGTTTATGTCTAGACTTAAATGTTAGATCGTACACGATTTCTATAGGCCCTACAGACTGTATAATTATGGCCTAAATCATGCTCGTCCTTCCCCTCCACCAGTGATAGGATGCAATTCCTCACTACCCCGTTGCCCGTCGTCTAAACGAGTGCCACACTCTGAATAAAGGTCTCATTGATTGAGATCTGCTCTGCACGAACAGAAGTGCAATTGGAAGTTTACACACTCAAATGTTATTGGAGTTCAATGCGTTAGATATAATATTCCACGTCACCAGAAACACCCACGCAATGCCACGCAATGCCACGCATGCACTTTGCTTATATATACATGTACAATTGTAGCCTACATGTAGGCCTATATACTACAGTTACCACCTATATACATGTACGGCAGCAGAAGCGTCCAGACTAAATCTTTCTCTGGCGCCAAATTATAGATATAATTATGTCTATTGCTATTGAGCGTATAACAGTAACTATACACAGTACACATGTATAGCCTGCTCATTGACTCCCGGCCATACACCCAAGCTCCTATAGGCCTACGTATACAGATTGTAAATCAAGATAGATAATAGCTGACTTGTAAAATACACCGTGAGTCAAAAAAAAGTAAGCCAAATTGTTTTTCATATATCTCTAATGCCTAATAATATATCACACTAAAAATTTCCAAATATTTAGAGAATTGGACCAAGAATGTAATTCCAAAATTTTATGAGATAAAGTTGAACGGATAAAAAGATATGAATCTTTAAACTTCATATGCCAAAATTGCCGTTTACAAGCAATTTTCTGTTAGATTCAATAAAATGTACGTCAACTGCTTTTCATTATCTTTTTGGCCTGATAATTAATCATTCTAAAATTTTCCAGATATGTAGAGAATTGAACTAACAATATGACTCCGACAGTATGGTTTGATTATTTAACTAAATAAGATGCTCAAAATGTCCTCCTCCTGCTTGCACGCAAGCCTGGAGGCGCTGGCGCCATTGAGCAACAGCATCGTCGATTATCCTCTGGTCCAGGCCATCCCACACTTCCAGCAAACGTTGCTTCAGATCGTTTATATCATGGATTGTTGTCTGGTAGTCTCGATCTTTCATCATGCACGCTCCACACTTTATAATCGACAGGATTCAAATCTGGGCTGTTCGTAGGCCATAATGTGGGAGAAATGAAGTCTGGCGTCTCTCTTGTCAGCATTTCGATGGTCTCACTGGCTCTGTGGGCTGGCGCTGTTCTGTTGAAAAAGAAAACAGCCTTCCGGGGCTATAAATTTCTGATAACAAGTGGAAGATGTTGTGACAGCAGAACATTGCGATAATATACTCCGTTAATTTTACTCCAGGATCACTGAAGACCAAAATTGGAAACTATCAAGCATCGAAACCGCAACGAACACCTTAACAGACTTGCTGAAAACTGATATTTCGGGAGATGAAGCTTAAATATTCATATCTTTCTATCCGTTCAAATTTATGACATGGTATTTTGGAATCCTATTCGTGGTTCAATTCTCTAAATATCTGGAAACTTTTAGTACGATTAATTATCAGGCATTGGAGATATAATAAAAACAGTTTAGCCTACTTTTGATTGAATCTGACAAAAAATTGCTTGTAAACGGCAATTTCGGCATATGAAGTTTAAAGATTCATATCTTTTTATCCGTTCAACTTTATTTCATGAAATTTTGGAATCATATTCTTGGTCCAATTCTCTAAATATTTGGAAAATTTTAGCGTGATATGTTATCAGGCATTAGAGATATAAGAAAAATTATTTGGCTTACTTTTTTTGACTCACGGTGTAGAATAGACATCACGCAATGCATTCAATTAATCTGACTGATGAATTGAATTGAACCGATTGAATGCAGCAATGAATGCAAAGTTTTGCAAAGAAATTATTTTTATTCACTTTCCAAAATGTATTTGTTCAGTCTTGCTAGAGCTTCGTTGACTGCCATAATTATATGAACGCTTTCTCTCCATGCAAAGAGAATCAGCGGCAATATAGAAAAAGCCCCATACATTAAGAAAACATTTTTAGCTTGGACTCTCCTGAAATTCACACAGAACAGTAGCAGTCACAGTAAATCCTGTAATAAGGAAGGTTGGACCTGAAGTCTGTTATATTACTTACATAGATATGCTATAGTTAAAAACAAATATCCCTTATATTAGGGTATACTCTCTAGATTGCTGCAAAGCATCGCGTGATCTTGCCGTCAATCTGTTAGGACAAGATATTTCATCAATCTTTGTTTAACCTTTGCATCACAAAATGTTCTCGCAATCTTGACCTGTTTTGGACGAAATGTGACTGTCGATGTATATTATTCTCAATGCCAGAGAATCATCAGGCGACGAAACGCGTTTCCTATTTACAATTAACTCTAGCGCCAAATGAAGCGAATAATGTCCCTCCTCCACTGTTTCCAGACACCAATCACCAATGCAGCAGCAGCTCTGTTGTCGTCACGTGACTGATTAGTTTCTTGACCGATCGTCCGATGGCGCTTATCATAATTTTCATAAATATTTCACTTCTCGATCCTTCTCCTCCGTTGCTTATGACGTAGTAGACGACCGGAAACAAGCGCACGTTGTCTATCCAGGATGGCATTTTCGCCGATCCCAGGTGACTTTAGCAATATGGACTGATATCGCTTGTGTGATTGGTCCAAATCCGGAGCAACCTCATTAGCGACGCAAAAGGACAATATATCTAGGAGTCAACACAGCAATGATTACCACTGAAAAGGGCAGTAGATGAAAGAGTCAACGTGGCCTTGACGAAAAATACGCCGAAAAAAGGAAATATATTGAAGTTGAAATTGATAAACAGCGACTATTGAAAGCATGTTTTTGAAAATAAGGCCGCGAATGTCATGCAATGAATAATAATTGATTATTATTATTATTGGCAAACTATAGTATCGGCGACTGATTGACGACTATAACCCTAAACCTATAAGACTAACCGAAACCCTAAACCTAACCCTAACCGACCCTCACGACGCCTAACCTCACCCTAACCGACCCTCACGACGGGTAACCTGACCTAACCGACCCTCACCACGCTTAACCTGACCTAACCGACCCTCACGACGCCAAACCTGACCCTAAACGACGCCACACCTGACCGTAAGCGACATTCGGTCTCGATACTACAGTTTTGCCGAATAATTTAGACCAATTCGACGATAGATAACCTAGGTACATTGAAGCATCTGGGTCGCTATGTCACGTGTGCTGCTTCCATGACATATTTACGACAAACTGACATTTTATTGCCTAAATTACTTCAAAAGTAGGCGGACACGTGTGTGCCGAACGAAATCAACAATCCCTGAAAGACGGACGAGAGGCGTGGTCAGTCTATTTTTACATTGACCCATATATAGCAAATTAGGAGGCGAAGTTTTACATGGCTCCGCCTTTTTTGCTAAAGTCACCTGGGATCGGAGAAAATGCTCCAGGATGTTATAGTAGTATGTTATAATGAAATAACGAAATAATTATAGTCAGACTTCTTTTTGGAGTTAATTTATAAACCAAAAAGTTGTCCTTGAAATGTCGCACTGTACAGTTTGTAACATTGAGAACCTTAGGAAAAAATCCTTCCTGCGCTATTAGAGTCATAATGACCAATGACTATTGGACTAGGACTATAATGACCACTTACCCTATTGTTAGATACGGGCTATTATGACTATAGCCTGCTATAAATTAGGACTATGATGACCACTTACTGTGAGGTCTTTATTCGTTTGAGCTTCGCCCTCCCATGATCATCTGCTTTGGGATTTCTTCTTCTTCCATAATTCTTCTTTCCCCTCTGTACACGGAATATCTTCTCTTCGTCTAATTAATCTATCTTCAATCTGAATAATTCTCTCTTGCATCTCTTATCTCTCTCAATCTCCTCTTATAAGTATTTTAGATCATATACTGCTTTCGCGTCCACATCTAGTCGCCTGTCTGTCCATCCGTCTATACATCCGTATGTATACCTCCGTCTGTCGCTCCGTCTGTACCACTATCTGTGCCTCTGTCTGTATCTCTCTGTGTCCCTCCGTCTGTTACTCTGTCTGTATATCTGTCTGCCTGTGCTTGTCTAGGCGTCTCTTCCGCTGTTTGTCGGTCTAGAGACTAAAGTCTTTCAGTTCCATGATGTGTTTTTTGTCAGTCTTTGTTAATCGTTAGACGTTCTGTATAACGAACATAAATGAGAGCCGATCTACTCCATCCATTCCGTACCCGGTCCAAGAGGATGCGAATAGTATGCGCTATCTTTTTAAAATTGCTTAGTCAATATATAATGCCCTATTGCCCGTTTCTCTTTCTCTCTGTGTGTGCCCCTGTCTCTGTCTCTGTCTCTGTCTCTGTCTCCGTCTCTCTTTCAGTGAATTGATATGAATACAACTTGAATGCCGTTTGGTCTTCATGCTCCATCGCTCGATGATCATTCGCGCATTGCATACATCGTCTGCAATATCGAAATAATTGCTATTTAATTAATATTCGCATAAGTGGTCACTGTTATTCAAGACATCATATTCTGTCTTCTCTCATTTCTTTTTCCATCTTCTTATCCATCTGCCATTGTCGTACTTTCATGTGCCATCGTCGTCTTTCAGATGGTCGTTCGGCAAATGATGATGATGCCTCAAGAAGCAGCATCAGCATCAGAAGCAGCAGCATCAGAAGCAGCAGCATCAGCAGCAGCATCAGCAGCAGCAGCCACACTCTTGGGATCATTCTCTCTCTTGGCTGCACATAAGACGATGTCAAATGCACACCTGGCTGCTTCGACGGACCACCGCAGCCGCTGCAGGTGGTTCTGTCTTTTACAGCATAACACCGGAACACACATGCTTGTCTTGCTGCCTGCGTACATTGTATATATCAGCATCAACATCAACATCAGCATCAGGTCTCAGTTCACGGATCGCTTGTCTAATGGACCATCATCATCCGACTGATGATGGAGAAATGGAGCAGAAGGTAATTCTATGACTGCAGGTTAATCTCATGCGTCAACTGATGGCACAAGACAATGGGATTCAGATCATAAATTTACATCAGTATAAGAACTATGTGCTGATAATGGAAGCGGATGCTTCAGGGTAATCTGGTAACGTATTAACGTATACTACAAGGTACCAAGGTCATCTGGTAATGTAATACAAGACACCAAGGTCATATGGTAATGTAATACAAGACACCAGGTCATCTGGTAACGTAATACAAGCCACCAAGATCATCTGGTAATGTAATACAATGCACAAGTAAATGGCGATTAGTCCCCAAGATATCTTTCAACGACAGTATAGTTACTCCTGAATGACTATTAAGATACCATTGTCTTATTATAGACTATATATATATACTTTATACATATCCTGTGCTGTAGATTTACACCGTGGTCAGTATTCATGAGAATACTAATGTTTATATTACACGTAGGGTGTCGTAGGTTACGTACAAAGTAATCGCCTGTATAAATTATACATGTATACAATTGTACATTCGAGAAGATTGCATCGTTCCTATCAGTCACCTCCGTGTTGATTGTTCTGCCGCGCAACAGTGTTGCCATCGTAAATTACTAATGAGAGAAGCGAAGAAGAAGACGAAGAAGAAGAAGAAGAAGAAGAAGAAGAAGAAGAAGAAGAAGAAGAAGAAGAAGAAGAAGAAGAAGAAGACGAAGGAGAAGAAGAAGAAGAAGTAGAAGAAGAAGAAGAAGAAGAAGAAGAAGAAGAAGAAGAGACGGTGGGATGCGTCCCAATGGACCATGAAATAATGATCGGATCTGATGAAATTTTTGGTCCGCCGATGAGTCTATACGGACTGTAAACTCACTGCAGGAAAGGCTGAACACTTCTTTGAACATGCAAAAGCAGATATATGCCTATAATATGAAAATATACGCTGCAGAGCAAGTCGTGGAAACTTTGAAGAGGCAAAGACAGGAAAAAAACTCAGCAGAGTCAGAGTTATCGGGGCCAAAGTCACCTTGTATGGCTGCCATACAGTAAAATTCGATTCCGTTCAACTAATGACTTGTAAGCACACTGCGGTGTGTCATTTGAATTAGTAATAAGCACGAATATGCCTGTGTGATAAATTATGTATCGCCATAACTTCTTTTCTTCTTCATGCAATTCAAACCCACTCTGGTCAACATACTTTTCATCAGACCACCCACCCACACACTCATCAACCCACTCAATCATCCACCCACGCACTGGTCAACCCGCCCACTCATCCACCCACGCACTGGTCAACCCGCCCAATCATCCACCCACGCACTGGTCAACCCACTCACTCATTCGCCCACGCACTGGTCAACCCACTCACTCATCCACCCACGCACTGGTCAACCCACCCACTCTTCCACCCACGCACTGGTCAACCCACTCACTCATCCACCCACTCAATCAATCAATCAATCAATCAATCATCCACCCACGCACTGGTCAACCCACTCAATCATCCACCCACTCAATCACTCAATCAATCAATCACTCAATCAATGTCTATTTCACCGCATGACTCGAAATGAGACAAGTACATAACCGAGATGTTTTTCGTCTCGATCCGATACAGAGCTGATGGAATTTCTAATGATTCCATCGAATAATTAGTCATCCGTAAAATAAGCCTAGATGCCAATCAGTCAGCTTGTCGTTCTTATTTTTATGCTGAAAGACATGCATAGGTTCATCATCGCTATCCCTGGGTTAACAACCCGTAGGTGTCCGACGCCACTCTCTGTCTGAGTCTGTCTCGCATCATGCTTCCCAGCTTCAATCGGTCCGGTCAGCAGGTCCGCTCCCTACCATTAACATCTTAGAGCCGCTAGACTACCTTGTCCGATTGAAGAGAATATTGGGAGAGAGGTACGAAGGACAACCTGGGTCAATGCCCGTATGTATCCCACGCTCTCTCCCTCGACTCTCTCCACTGGTTTGTCCTGACCGGCCTTTGCATGTCTGCTCCACATCATGACACCTTGAAGCATCTGGGTCGCTATGTCACTTGTGTCGTGGTTTTTGCGGATTTCAATCGTCTTGGTCTTTTTCTGCCAGTGTATCTCCACCCATCTGGCAAACCTTCCTCCTTTGTCCGGGCTTAGGACCGGCACAGAGACGTTGTTGGTTCCCTGTGGCGGAGGATGGATGCAGTTCAACGTCATGCCCCGGACTCATGCATAGGTTACATTACAGTTTATAACGTAATCTATGTTTCGCTAATAGTTTCCGTCCTGATTCCCATTTCACCCACCTATCCACCCCTTGCTACTCGCCTCTCCTAACCATAGATATACTTCAATTTCTAGGTCTCTTGTGAACCATATTATTAATAGTTTAGTGAATTGCTGTAGTCGAGCGGGAGCCGACAAATGCATCAACTATGAAGGAGAAGATAGGCTTACATGTAGAAGACCGATCGACTAATGGCCATCAGATCTACAACTGAAGAAGAAGCATGGGCGGAGTTCGGTTTCCGTTCTTGGGAGGGCTAATGCCTTCTTGGATGGGCTAAACCCGAAAAAAGATACAATTTTCATGGTAAAAAAGCTGAACCTGGGCCTTCTTGGGGGGCTTAGCTACCCCTAGCTCCTGATAAACTCCGCACATGAGAAGAAGCAGAAGAGGAGGATCTGGTTCGACTCGTGCTGCATGAGCTAGAGGGAGGAGCCAAGTGTGACACCCAAGTCATGGACACTAGAGGAATGAATATCTAATGCAGAGGAATTATTATTCTGTCACTACAGTATTGAGAAGTCAAGCTGGCAAGTTGTTGACTATAATTTATGATATTATTGTTTTGAGAGTCTTTGTCGGGATTAGGCAGAGACGGTTTGTCTCGACATCTAATATATACTGATGGTTAGGATCGGACAGAAGACAGCAGTCGATGGAGAGAAGGGCTCGCATGGGAGAAATGATCAGTGTTATTTTAGTTCCTGAGAATAGAATAAGAATAATAATTGTTTTAATTTCGTTCCATGGAACGAAAACTGGAATAAAAAATAATTCTGGAACGAGAATAGAATAGGAATAAAAATTTCAATATTTTTCTGGAACGAGAACGGAATAGAAATAGAAACTTTAAATTTTTTTAAAAGTTTTTCGGACTGAAAGTGTCTGTCTGCCGAGAAACTTTTATTATAGTCTGACTTCTGCTGCCTGATCGTTTTTTCTTTCTAATTACCGAACTATTGTAGACTATTATTAATATTACATTATATTAAAATTTCAGTGCTGTTAAAAGACTCGAGACACTGTTTAGTGTGTTACTGTAATCATTCATGTTAGACATAACTATGAGAAGTGGAATTGGAAGTGAAACTAGAAATATAAATTTTCTGGAACTGGAACTGGAACTAAAATTATTTCTAAATAGGAAGTGGAACTAGAATAAGAACAACATTTATTTATAAAGAAGAACTAAAACTAGAATAAAAATTACAACAATGGAATAGAATAAGAATAAGAATAAAAATTAATGCTGGAACTAAAATAACACTGGAAATGATCAGATGAAAGATGACCTATACCTGGGCATCATCTGCATAAATGGGGTAATTTGCTCTATGATTGGCAAGTGAAAACGAACTGTGGGCAGTAAGGAGAACGTGGGGGGGGGACTGGGTCGAGCATCGTGTCTGTGGAACACCGAATTTAAGTCTCTATGACATAAATAAAATGCATGCGACTATAATAAGTTACCTCCCACCTCTGTATCCGCAACTGATATATACGGTAATTCCTGAAACGTTTTTATACTCAACGCGTCATTCGAATCCGCGTTTATTTAGCCCAACTATAATTAACCGATTCCCATGACACTAGATGTCTGAAGTCGATGGAGAATTACTGCTCTGTGAAATAGACGGCAGTCTTATTCCTACACAATCGAAAACACAATGACCTTTGGAGGCCGAGTTGTTTTGTTGCATCCCAAAGAGACCAATTCCAGGTGATTTATTGGGTCGTCTCAGAAGCAATCAGGTCACCATGCAAATTACAGCACAGTTATTCAAGAGACAATGTGCTATTCACAAGCAGATGATTCTTGTTTGTGTGTATTGTGTATCTGCCTCGCATTGTCCTCTGCTTCTTCATCAGCATCATCAGCAGCAGCAGCAGCAGCATCAGCAGCAGTCGAGATAGAGGCAGCATTAGGAGACAACCTCTTCACACCGAAGCAGAATGACAATCACATGTACGTCTGCTATGCATCGATCCACATTATTTTGAGAAGAGAAAGACAAGAAACAACGAATGCATCAAATGCAAAGGAATAAGAAAGACATGCAGAGGCATCGAATGACAGGCTGCAGTGTGGCAACGAACTGGTGCAATTATATTGCAATGACAGACTCTGGGATTATGAAGGCTTTCCAGTTGTAGGGTCGCAAGCTGTATCCAGGATTAGAACCGTTGGACTCTTTGACGAAGTGACATTCATCAAACCATGCGTTCCAATCTGCTGTTCTTGTGCAGCAAATCAATCGATGTTGTGGAAAAAAAACCTGGCGTTGTATCTTGTGCTCGTCACTTTGCAACTAGTTAATTATCCATTCTCAACATCGATGTATATTGATCTTTAGCAAAAAATGCCGATCTCTTATTTCAATTTCAAATATTATATCATAATATCAGATGGAAAAAAACCAAATAGAAATTGCCCACTGGCAGTCATATAAAATCTTCAAATGTTAACAATGTCTTGTAGTAAATTTGGTCGTATGCCTGGACAAATTTCAAAGCAACTATTGTAACCATATCGTATAGGCTACCCATTCAGAATGTGCCTTAGTCTTTCGTTTCAACTCAGGTCTTCTCACACCTGTCATCTGTAGATCCAAGGGATCATGGCATTCAGCTACAGCGGTATAAGTTAAAGAGAGTTAATCGAGAGTGCATAAACTGTAGTGGACGCATAAGAGAGGCGCTACAGCAACAGCAGCGTGTATCCTAAACCACGGATGGACTTGGACGGGTAGACAGATTTAAGAGCTGAGTTTGCAGAAGATGGTGCAACGGTGCACCGAACAGTAACGACTAACGACTACAAAATAATAGACAACGATAATGATTGTCTCATTATATTATGCACGGCTCTTGACATTATATATTATGTATCGCCAAAGAAAAGACACGCAGACATACGAAAACATGGCAAGAGAGGTTGAAACAAAAACCAATACTATAGACCAGACTCCATAGGCAACAGAAGGGATGCACCGAGTCATAGAGACAGTGACAACAGGACACACAGTGTGCAGTGACAGTAAAAATACGCACACGTGAGAAATAAAAAAATTCAGAGATGACTGTATATATATATAGTTTATTATACACATGTACATGTATATGTGTAATTATAATATATATATATATATATACAGGGTGGCGCAAAATAAACCGGAGTAGGCCTATTAGTTTTTGCAATAATCTTGCATCGCTTGAATAATCAAAGTAATTATCGCCTTAAAACTATCATTAGACAGAAATGACACAGAAAAATTATTACTGCCAGACATTATAGCTCACTCTGGTGACAATTTCACTTTGGTTATCGCAGCAAACGGAGGACATATTGAACATCACTTTGACTGAAATTTTACAGTTAATTCAATGTTATATTAAATGCCAAACCAATGCCATTTTTCTGTGTCATTTCATGATAGTTTTATGGCGATAATTACTTTGATTATTCAAGCGATGCAATTGCAAAAACTAATAAGCTTAGTCCGGTTTATTTTGCGCCACCCTGTACATTTATCAAATTGTATCATGTATGCATAGACTATCAAAATATAGAGAGGCGAAGACGTACAGCATCAGACGAGAAAGTAGAGATAAAGACGACGAAATCGTAGCAGAAGAAGCAGAAGAAGAAGAAAAAGAAGAAGAAGAAGAAGAAGAATAGGAAGAAGAAGAAGAAGAAGAAGAGAGAGACACACACAGCGACAGACAGAGACAGCGATAGAGACAGAGACAAACAGAGAAACAGAGAGATAGACAAACAGAGACAAACAGAGACAGACAGACATAGACAGTCGCAGACACAGAGACAAAGACAGAGACACACAGAGACATACAGAGACGACTATAGGTTCGTGCGATCTTTGACTGACGTCATCTTCGTCGTCGTCATCGTCAGCTGACAATAGATCTTCAAGGAGCAAACAATGGATCGTGACGCGGTTACAGAGTCAGACGAACCGGAGACACAGCAGCTAATTTATGAGCAGCCAGTTGCGCTCAAGCAGACACAATCATGACGAGCCTGCTTCAGTGCTTCGTCAACGGCGGCAACGACGGCAACGTCGGCGCATCTTCGGCGTTCATGCGAAGGCGATATACACGTGTGCCATGGCTTCTTATCACCATCATCATCATCATCGTCGTCATCGTCGTCGTCGTCTTCGTCGTCGTCGGGCTGCTCAGCATCATCATCATCATCATCATCATTAGCCCATCGTCAGCAAGGTCAACCACATCAGCTTAAGGTGCGCCAATGCCTCTTCCACTTACGCGTACAAGCCCATTATTAGTTATGTAGCCTACGATCAAAGGAGTTGAACAGAGAGAAACTGTTGTCCTTTTGTTGTCCTTTTGCCCTGTAAAGGTGAGACATAGAAAGAGACAGAGACAGAGACAGAGGGACATGGGCAGAGGCATTGAGAGAAAGAAAGAAGGAAGGAAAGAGAAAGAGAGATAAATAGAGTTGAAGGAATTAAAGCATGGAGGATGAGGATGATGATATTAAAGCATTTAATAAGAAGAGCAGGATGAGAAGAAGAAGAACAAACGAATGAACAGAGGAGAGAAAGGAGGAAACTCTTTGCTGTCAATGTTCTTTAAAGTTTCATTCCAGTTAAGGTCTGTTTGTTTAAAAACATGAAGCGGACGTAAATTGACAAAATCTTTTAAGCCCTCTTACAGCAGACCATCATATTTAATTAGATTACAGATTAGGCTAATTGCGGTCATTTTAGGCCAATGCAGTAGCACTTACATTCTTACAATCCTACATAATACGTCTATAACGCTGCGCTGTGTCTCGAATTCACTTTTGACCGGAAGAAGAAAGCGTTGCAAAAAAAAACTTCGCTTTAAACACCGGTTTTGTTTTCGACACTTTTGATATTTATATTTGCGTTCGATGTCCGGCGTTCGTCTCATCGTCTTCTGCGATTGATTAGTTATTGACTTCGAAGTGAATAGAAAAACTGCAGCGACTAATGCCAGCTGCTAAATTGCTAATGCTGACAGATTCACATCGCTAAGTGTGACTTCAACGCCGCCGATATTAAACGCCGCCGCAACATCCTCCTCCTCCTCTCCATTAATTCCAATCTCTGCTCAGCTTGTATACACACACAGAACGCAAGTCTTTTCTCGGTAGTCGATGCTAAGGCGCAAATCTTTAGTAATCCAATCACTTGGTCAAGCTCATCTTGTCTTACATCATCGCAGTCTATGCCCTGTACTACATGTACCTGTAACCTATGTCTAAAATATACGATACAATAATAAATCGAATCTAGGTATAAAACAACTTAACCCAAACTATATCTCCTTTAAGCAAATGTCCGGAATCTTGATGTTACTTTTGATTCGCATCTCTCCTTCTCTAACCACATCTCCAACGTTTCATCTTCCTTCCTGCTTTGTACTCATTCCTGATCAGTGATCACTCATCGCGCATCTGGTCCATGCTCTCTCAACTCAAGACTGCAGTCTCCACCGCTGCTGCTAATTCCATTATCCTGTCAACGCTCTGATTGCATGACGTCATCAGATCAGTTGACGTCAGTCACGTGCTTGTATATATATATATATATATATATATATATATATATATATATATATATATATATATATGTATACTGTGTGATTGTAACCATTACAGCTATATATATGTAATTATGTATACATGTACATGTATACAGGCCAAGGGATCAGGAAGACAGAGAGAACACTTGGACACTGCACACACAGATTGTAAATTATTTCCTCTAGGCTGTCAGATGGTCTTTTCTCACGCTGTCTTCAGATTATGACAAGCTGTAGCCTATATTCTATGACACAAGTCTTTTTATATGTCAGTGTTCAAGCAATTATGTCATCATTGTTTCTGTCTTAATTCAGAGATAATACAAATTTTCTGTCAAATGCCAGAAAGAGTGTATATGATAGCATTTAGATATATATATATATATATAGTATAGACAGCATGAAAAAATATTAAACGGATATACTGGGTTCATATTCATTGCTGAACAGCATGCATCAAAATCACAAAATTATTAACCGCATCATATAGCCTATAGCAGTGGTTCTTAACCTTTTCAAGGGAGCCGAACCCCAAGAGAAATCCATGACCACTCACCGAACCCCTCAAGTTTGAACAGTAATTTTTTTGCTCGACATTGAGTCTACTCTGTGGTATAAATATGTAAGAAAATGGTAATAGTTGCTTTTAGCGTACGTCATACGATGCTATTTCTGCCGAAAAACAAAGAAAAAGTACATAATATCTATCAGTAATAGGCCTACATTACGTCACAGAAAGATGGCATTGGCTTCTTCTTTAGTTTCTCTGCCAAGTGGCAGGTCCAGACGTCCAATATCTCCACGTGTCACGCTGTTGTGCCATGTCCTTAAGTTCTCTAATCATCTAAGCCTCTTCCATCATCCCTTCGGACCTTTCAGCAGTTTTTTGCTTGTCACCAATGTATATAGACACTGTATACCAGTGGTTCTTAACATTGCATTTGCAGCCAGTGTTAATTATCGGGAGGTGCAGTAAGACATAGCTAAGGTTAACAGGACGAACAAATTTTCTTGAGGTAAGGCCTGGTAGGCAATCTATATTTCAAACAAAATTCATTAAATAAAAGTCGAAAAATAAAAATAAAATAGCAAATAATTTTTCACTGAATATGTATATATATTTCAGAGGACCTCTGCCGAACCTCTGGCCCTGGCTCACCGAACCCCAGGGGTTCGGTCGAACACTGGTTAAGAACCACTGGCCTATATCCTACAATATGTGCATCAAGGCATAGCCTTTCAATGACAAGGCCAATAGGTCATATAGGTCATAGAGACGTAGCCTATATAGACTAAGTGATACTCCGCTTTAATTAGCTGTCAATTCATACACACTTCAATCTGAGCAAAAATATAGTTGGATTAAATTAATGTGGCTAAAGAGGATTGGAACTTGCAATGAATGCAGTGTGCAGTATACATTGCAGCGTCGGTTCAAATGGTACAAGTAGTTTATTTTAGCTGATACAAAACGACACTGTCGCTATAAAAAAACGTGTAGGTCTATATATAAACAAGCTCTCTATAGTCTATTATTTATGCTATTTATATAACTACACAATTTAGAACTTCGTTATGCTTTTGTCGTAACTGTATACGCAAAACCAGTCAAAGTCAGTCACATATATTTACATCTCACCAGATGAAATCATCTAATCATAGGTCCTATAGGTAGGCTAATCACAGGCATGCAGGTGAGATCGAGATAGCCTACTATTGATTTAGACGAAATCGTGATCATGATGAGTCGTATATAATATATATATATATATATACAATGTATATATATCTCTCTCATATAGCCTATATACGCCGTAATCTAGAAGTACATGTTTGATGTATTCCAATATGTGGAATGAGAATTTGAATGGCGGCTGAAGAATATTTAGCGGCATATTCATATATATAGGCCTACATGTATAATATATACACTTATATAATAGTGGTATTTTATACGCATACCAAGCAGGACTTTATAACACCTGCGTAATAAAGTGCACTGCAGTGTAGATCATACCCTTCTTAATTAGAAGTTTCTGATGTAGATGATACAGGATGAGCAATAGACTTTATAGGCCCACGCTGGCCATTCTAAAATCGTCAACAGTAAGGACTCAACCGCGTCATGCAAGACTATAGTATCGGCATTTGGATATCTTATTAGTGGATCCATCCTACAGTCGAGAGGTCTTTCAATAAGAAATAAATTGTCTATAAGGTTGTATTGGAAACTCATAAAAACCCTTCATGTGTATCGTTTATGTGAAAATTTTGATCGGGTGAGTGTAAGATCATAAAGCCAAGAAGCAGCCATCATGCATAATAGGCTATAAGTATTTAGATGCTATGCCATCAGGTGCCATTGGTCGTTACATGTGCTGGGAATGGAGATGAGATGTCGTTACTGGCGAAGAAGATGATGAACTCCTCATGCAGACATTATCATTGAGAGTAGTTGACCATCGCATAAAAGAAGAACTAAGGACAACAACGCGCTAAGAATTCTCATTAAAATTGATTGCGTTACGGTCATTCAAATATACCGTGTGACCTATATAATATAATTCTTGCGTTGACCATGGCATCACGACTCGAAAACTCATCTGTTTCTCGTGACTTTCCTTTTAACAATCCCCCACCCATGCATACTCAATTTGTTTTCAATCTGCCTGTACTTGAAGGTCATGCAGTACAGCAGACGAAGAGAAGCTAACAACTTCTCTCTCACGTGGTAATTTCTCTACACATAATTATTCTATCCTTGTTTTCTAAGATCTCCATTTAGGATGTTAGGCTATAATTATATTGCAGGCGTTGAACTTGCCGCTGTTTAGGAAATCAACTTTTTAAAAGACAAGTAGAATTAGTAGCAAATTTCGTTTCCCGCCATTATTGCCACATTTCCCGCTCACCCATCACCAACCATCATCATCTGCCTCAAGTGCCATCATGATGATTCATCTCTCTGCATGCTTTTCATGCACTCAAAATTAAGTCTCATCTCTTTAGAATTATTTCCTTACTGCAGCAAGTCTCATTTAATCCTCAGTCTTTCGATCGAACTAAACCCTCCTCAGCAGCTGCTCTGGCACCTCTGTCTGCATGGTCTCTCTGGCAACCGCACTTGAATCTTCATTTGATAACTCTCTGACATACACAATACGACAGCGCTCGTGGATAAGCTGTTGCCCCGTGCTTTGTTTCAAGTGTCGATTTAGACATTTCGAGTTTACGATCACGATTGTAAAAAACCATTGACGTGTCTTTACGCGCTTTAATAAAATATTTCGTCACGACGTTGACCTATAGTGAATGATATTAATAGACATGACTTTGAAGATTGGCATTGTTAGAACCGACAGATCTTGTCTGCTTCCTATTCCTCGAGCACACGAGTCATGCATGGCCTTAGAAGGCTTAGAGGCTATATATAGCGAAGAGCAGATCGGCTTGCATGTAGGTGGGTGGGTGGGTGGGTGGGACGGACGGTCTGCTGCAGCAGGTGAGAAAATCAACTGAGACTTCTGATGCAAAAGACAAGAACATCACGCAGAAAAAGATGATGACGACGACGACAATGGCGAATATGATGACGACGACAATGACGAATATGATGGCGACGACGACTAATATGATGACGACGACAATGACGAATATGATGACGACGACAATGACGAATATGATGACGACGACGACGACGAATATGATGACTACAGTCCGTCGTCGCTGAAATAATAATTACACCACGCAGAGAAATACGACCCAGCATCGTCTGCTCTGTTTATTAGGCCTACATATATATATATATATATTTATATATGTATACACACCTTCGCTTCTTCTTCTTTTCCCTGTTCTTCTTCATCCCCTCTTTCTCACGCAATACTCTTCTTCACGTGTGACCTTTTATATACTGCTTTTCTATAAGTTTATTATGCTTTTCAATTCATTCTTTAGCTGCAATCAGAGCCTTAATTCTTGCCATCATCGCCATCATCATCATCATCGTGAGTTTCTCGGAAGACTCGTTCATTGCGGCGCTATATATTTATCTGTCATCATGCGTGTCTGTCTATGTCTCTCTGTCTCTCTGTCTCTCTGTCTATGTCTCTCTGTCTCTCTGTCTCTCTGTCTATCTGTCTCTCTGTCTCTTTGTCTATCTGTCTATGTCTCTCTGTCTCTCTGTCTCTCTGTCTATCTGTCTCTCTCTCTCTGTCTCTCTGTCTATCTGTCTCTGTCCCTCTGTCTATGTCTCTCTGTCTCTGTCCCTCTGTCTCTGTCTCTCTGTCTCTGTCTTTCTGTCTCTGTCTCTCTGTCTCTGTCTTTCTGTCTCTGTCTCTCTGTCTCTTTAACTGCCCTCTGTCGTTTCTCTCATTTTATGTGTTTTCCTTCCATTTCCTTAAGTCCTGCTCCTGTCCATACAATGTTTATTACCTTCAACAGAACGAAAACAGTCTTTGTCGACTTCCGAAATGTCTGTCACGACGACGATGTCATCAACACTGACGAGTGATTCAGTGAAAACTGACCAGTGAACACCTGAGCAAAGCAGAGGAAGGTTTGACGACGATTTCGCTTCATATTTAAATGAAAATGTTCGCGAGTTCTACAGCCACCGTATATATATATTATATACAACATTGTACATGCATAGATCTATATAATATACAGTATGGTCTCGACCCTGCCTATTTTTCAATGATTTATCGAGTAAGATCCTTTATACCACCACTTACCCGTTTGACTGGGAGCATGCACGCCAATTAAGGTCCTTGTACAAGGACCATGCAGATATAGGCCTATAGGGCCTATAGCCCGAAATTTCATCATATAACCCAGAATGGGTCAGTGAACCGCGATACGCATGCTCTCTTTCACAGAGGGACTGAAGCACAGTCAGTGGTGCAACTAGGGGGGTGCTGGGGGGGGGGTGCTTGAGCTAAAAAAGTGACCCACGCAATTTTTCCAAATCCGATGAGTTTTTTGGTGCGTGGGGGTAGAGGTCATTCGGTCTTTAAGATTACACACGCTATTTCGCACCATCGGCGCTTACAATAATGATCCTGAGCACCCCCAGGAACATTTTCTGGTTGCGCCCCTGAGCACAGTCGAAATCCATTATGAGCCATGCAGATAATTATTATGACTTTAAACCTACAGCACGAATTCTTTGTAAGGCGCCTTTGTAACCGCATGGCTGTGTAACGGCGCCATATAAATTACCATAATCATCATCATCATCATTATCATTATTATTATTATTATTTTACATTATTTATTCATTTAATTAGCCGTATACCAGATACCAGTAGCAGACATGCGATCCCCATTTTCAGTTTTAGATGAAAAATCTGAATGTGTATAAAATTGAGTTATCTAAAAAATCTTTTCGGCGCCGTTCGAAAAGTAATCATACTATGGGGGATGACTTACATTGGGCGAATGCAGAACTGGAAGAAAAGTCAGACATAAGAGTGGAATAGTGGATGAGCGACCACACACATCAGACCAACGTCTGTCTGTAGGAATAACATGCTGGATAGCGTGAGTGTGATGTGCGAAAGACGGAGTTCGCATAAAAAGCCAACAAATAGTTGCGGTAATCAAGTTGCGGTTATATTATAGGCGACTGGAGACCAATGCGTTTGAGAGAGATATATATAGGTTCAGAGTCTATTCTTTAAGGAATAGTAATTTTCTCAAGCGACTAAATTCACCTATGTCACGACTCACGAATGTACATAATAGGAACAAAGTATAAGTGGCTAATGCCACTTATACTTTGGTAGAAACTATGCAGACGAAATGGCGTGGAAACGAAGCTCAAGTTAATGAGCATCATCGGCCAAATTAACGAACTATAGACATCCAAATTTGAAAGATAGTTCTATGCCATCGAAATTGTGTAAGACGCTGAATTGGATAAAATTTTCAGGAAACACTGATAATTTATCCCTCTTACATTCTGTTAAATTTTATAGAGTTTCATTTAGAATTGGCAAGTGTGTCGCCCAAAGAAAAACGGTATCAGTTCAATTGGGACACCGTGTAGAAATGGCGTCAAGGAAAGCAAGATTCAAAAAAGAGTAAAAAGTAAATAAATGAGTAAAAGGAAAGAGAAGGTTGACAGAGACAGGCACGCGCATAGGCAGGCAGACAGACAAACAGGCACGCAGACAGACAGACAGATAGGCATGCAGACAGGCAGACCTATAAAAATGGCAGAATTCTCGTCTCCGAGAAACGCGCGATGACAACGACGGCAAAGAGGATAAAGAAGAAATAAAAGGAAGTAAGGAGCAGAAGAAAGAAGGAGTGCTGGGTAGCAGAGGAAAAAAGGAAGGGCTGGGGAGAAGAGGAAAGAAGAAAGGGTGGGGGCAGAGGAAAGAAGAAAGGGTTGGGGAGCGGAGTAAAGGAGGAAGGGTTGGGGAGCAGAGGAAAAAATGAGGAAGAGTTTGATAGAAGGGAAAAGATTCAGGATTATGGGAGCAGAAGATGCATGGTTGTATTTCTGTATTATGATAGGCTACTACTATAATTATCATTTCAGCGGAAACGAACTGTAGTAGGTCTACGTTGTTATTTCAGCTGATTGCTTTCATGTCAGTCTATCGTAGGAGATGAAGAGATAAAAGTCAATGAGACAGGTTATGCCAAGATGGAGAGAAGATAGGTTTTCGAACATCTTCGAGCTGTTGGCTGAAAAATAGTTCACAACAGGAGATTGGTCTATAGAATTTTGATGAAAGAATTTGTACAACGCAGAGAAACAGAGAAACAGATCGACTTAATTCTTTCAAATCAGACACTTTTGTCTGAAAGGTATCGACATTGGCAGGCAAGCGTATATAAGATAGGCATAGGCCTATCATTAATTAGAGCTATGGCAGAGTCTGGGTGTAGTTTCATCAGTGCTTTGTTTCACGCTAGTGGTTCGTTGAATAGGCATGAAGTCAGAGGCACATCAAAACGCTCCTCAATGCATCCTATTTGTCTAATGGTGATTTGCTGATGAAGAAAAAACAAGTCTAACATCGTTCAGCATCCTAATCCGTCTCATGATCTTCCGTTCAAATTAATAAACGGAAAAAACTGTCTGTCATTTGGTGGTAGACTGTTTCTGTCTCTACTGCTACTGCCTCCGTCGCACATTCATCGAAATTGATCGAGACGAACAGCAACGCATCTAACTGCATGCAGCGCTGCTCCAACGATACTTGCAACAGCGAAGAAGAAACGATCCGCTCTGATTAATTGCTTCGGCGATCGCTTCGTGACCCCAGAAAGAAAGCTATGGATCCATTCGCATCCTCCTCCTCGTCCTCCTTCTCCGCCTCCTCCTCGTCCTCCTTCTCCGCCTCCTCCTCGTCCTCCTTCTCCGCCTCCTCCTCGTCCTCCTTCTCCGCCTCCTCCTCGTCCTCCTTCTCCGCTTCCTCCTCGTCCTCCTTCTACGCCTCCTTCTCGTCCTCCTTCTCCGCCTCCTCCTCGTCCTCCTTCTCCGCCTCCTCCTCGTCCTCCTCCTCCGCTTCCTTCTTACTGTCGTTGCTCTTTCTACCAACAGAGCAGAGAAAGAGTCTCGAGACGTGAAATTCGGATCAGAGTTCTGCATATGCATCATTTCATTTGTATTAGAGATGGAGAGAAGGTACTTGAGATAAAAACAACAACCGCAGTGAGTAAATCACAATTCCACGTCCACGAAGTAATCGATGAAGAAGTGAGAGAGAGAGAGAGAGAGAGAGAGACAGAGACAGAGACAGAGACAGAGACAGAGACAGAGACAGAGACAGAGACAGAGACAGAGACAGAGACAGAGACAGAGACAGAGACAGAGACAGAGACAGAGACAGAGACAGAGATAGAGACAGAGACAGAGACAGAGACAGAGACAGAAAGAGAAAGAGAAAGAGAGAAAGAGACAGACAGACATACTGCAGGCAGACAGACAGAAACAGACAGAGACAGACAGACAGAGACAGAGACAGACAGACAGAGACAGAGACAAACAGACAGACAGAGAATGGTTAATTCGAAGTTTTTCGTCTTCGTTACATGTAAATTTATTTCGTTCGCTTCGTCGACTGATCTCTCTCTCTGTCTGTCTTTGTCTGTCTGCTTGTCTGTCTCTCTCTCTTTCACCAAATCGATATGAATCATTATCATAGAGACTATTATAGGCCTACCACATTGTTGCATGTAGACTGTAGAGTTTTTCGTTGATATGATTCTAAACCTGCATTTGCTCAAAACAATCAGCATTGTGCGCAATATATCTACAGCGGATAGAAAATTAGAAATGCCTTGTGCGACATATAATTATGTAGCCAATAATAGGGCCTACATAGGCCTAGATTGCAAAGTAAAGGTCCATGACTGCCACTAGATCTGCTAATGATGGACTTTTACAACAAGATTGCAGTGTTTGCGTCTTTATGTAAGCTTATTCGTCAATTCATTCATTCTGAGAATTATTTATTTTGACACCATAATAATGTATTCTCATTCGCATTTCACGTATCATGATCGACGCTTCAACATCTTTCACACGAAATTACGAAAGTTGAAACAAAAGTCAACGTAGTCAGGATTTTTTTAAAATATTTCAAGGTGATTACAACCGCTAGAGAGATGCGGCAGATAAAGGCCTATTAACATAATAATCTCCCCAAAAGAAAATAACATAGAAATCTGATGCATAAATCTGCATCAGATTTCTGAAAAAAGACGCCATTTTTCTCGCAATAAGCTACCTGTAAGATATTATTCTAGGCTAAGTTAGGTCCTTAACAATTTCGAAGCTAAATTGAGAAAATTAGATGTCACGGATTACTTTCGCTAAGAGAGTCATTTCAGAATCTTAGCATAAACCAAACTTAGATGGGACTTGTCGACTTGAGCCAACTGGTCTTTCCATATCGCATAGTTGAGATTTGTCTTTGAACCTGGTCCATATTGTTCTCCGATCTCACGCTGCACCTATTATATAGTACGTGTAAGTCCAATAGTGTCACGGCCACTCGGATAACTCGAACTGACTGCAGACGTAGACACGCAAGACTTCACAAAAGCCGTCTGCCGTACGTTGATCATGTACTATGTTGCTAGTGACCGCTGCTGCCATGCATGGCCATGACAGTTCATCCCTTGCACGCTACGGTGGAAGCATCAGCCGACCCTGTACAGACTTCTGCTGGATAATGTCGTCTTTTGTGGTGCGCTACTTTTTGACCTGTTTGCACTCAAAATGGCTGAAAGTATGGTGTAGGGACTGTTACAGTAGGCTATTCAAAATATGACTGTGGACGGTGTTGAACATTCTGCTGACTGGCATTCCACGCTGATGCACTTATAGGCTTGGACTAACATCGCTCGCTTATTATACTAGGCATACAGACTAAATTTCGCCAGAGTACCAGTAATTAATTGTATTAGACAGCGGAATCCGCATTATATTATGCGTTACATTTACATGTAGATGGGACATGAATGGTAGTGTGACGCATTTGAAGGCGGTTGGTCCCACGACATGCGACGACGTGGAAATGGTTTTGATGATTCATGGTACAAAATCAGTTCTCTACATTTATGTCTGCATCTGCAGTCATGTCTGCACCATACATGTGGACCTATGCACAGCCGAATGATTAACTGTATCTGTATTACAGATCTCACATGTAGATTAAACCACGCGTTAGATTAGACGTATGAGTCGTTTAGGTGGCGCCAGAGTCTGATCATCCTATATCCAAGCAGCAGATTATATTGAGTGAGATAACGACTGATCTCGTTCACTTGTTCACTGCAGAAGCCATCTCTTTCCTGATCCACGCATGAAACATTTGTGCTATACATGGACTTTGGTAATGCCCTTGACCTTCAAGGGTTAACCGACTTCATTCCACTTTCAACGATGTTCCTCAGATAATTATAATTGGTGAAGGCTTCAAAGTTTGGTTCCATGCGTCGGGAAGAAGAAGTATATTTTGCTGCCCATGTGAAGATGAATTTGAGTTTAAGATCCTCTGTCATCAGGATGCACGGATGTACATCTGAGGATGTGCGTGAGGGTGTGCGTTTGTGCGTATACGTATGTATTGTACGCCTATCTGCGTTTCTGTAGAACGCGTTTGTTAGAATATTTAAAGAGCGGTAATGCGTAACTGCTTGACCGATTGTTGTTACAGTGTCATGTTTAACGACACTGCCATAAAGGTCCCCGTGGACGGACCATGCTAGCCCGAGATTTTGAATCTCTGAAATAGCCATCTTCGGGAAGCGAACCGCGGCCCGCATCATACCGCATGCCCTCTCTTTCACACGTTGCGTATAGCGGTCTAGCGCTCTTACCGATGTAGCTAAGCGAGCCAACTTGATCGATTGTGCCTTCCGCGGCGCCTCACCAGGGCGTTTTGCAATCGTGGAACATGGATGCAACCTCGTATCTGCCTGTCTATAGTCGGTCCATCATCTTGGAACTGCGCTTACAGTTTATCATTTCTATGCCTGTACTTTCCCAACCGATTTAAACCATTCTAACCGATCAGTCTTTAATTAGTCATTTAATCAACCATCGAACAACTCTGACGAAATTTCTTGCATACAGTAGCCTATTCTAGTTAGCACTAACAATTAGCAGAAGCTGTGAATGATGGGGCAATAAAATATATTGGATACAATCTCTTCGTTTAGATTCCTCGCCTTACCTGCAGGTGCTTGCTGAAGAATCGTTAATATTGTCTTATTCGTGTAATAATTGCAAAACTCTTCATAGACTAAGACAGGCGATGCGAAGGAAGTCTGGCGAAAATATGTCTAGTCAAATTTTAACGTCATAATAATATTATAGGAAGTTCGTTTGAGTGGCTAAAGAGACCCATCTGCTGAGAATTCTAATTCAATAGTTTTAAGATTCATTGCTTAACTATGCGTCAGTTGTGTCGACCGATATGAGGCTGTTGAACTGACTGAGTAATATCGTTAATGAAGTTTTTGTGACACGCTGTAAACTCATTGCTCATTCAGACGTCAAATACCTGAGGAGTCACCTAAAATGTCCGACACAGCATAATGTCCAGCCATGTATAATAATATGTTCAAACGCTCTCTAGCGTTGCCTCCTTCGATGTCGGTGTTTGGCATCGAGAATGTCTTCAAGTCACGCCAAGTGCCAGTCGCAATTAGCATGCAGCTGCCACATGGGATCTGCTGCTGCTGCTGCTGTCTCTGCTTCTGCTGCTTCTGCTGCTTCTGCTGCATCTGCTGCTGCTGCTGCTGCTGCTGCTTCTGTTTTTCTTGTGATGTGAGAGCGACACTCAAGCGAGCAAAGCCTTAGAAGAAGATCTGTAATCACTCTCGAGTGCATATTATTTATCATAGGGCATAGGCATCAACCGACCGACGGGCATTTCTATGGCTTGGTGCCGACGTGAGGTAAAAACGTCAAGGTAAATGCAAGGTACATGCAAGACAAATAAATGCATGTTTGGATTGGATGGCGATAGCTTAAGGACAATCCGATGTAATCGTAATTGTAATCTCGAGATTTCTGTGGCGCACAGAAAAGTCAAGTCGCTTGCAGCAGTTAATTAGCAGATCTTCGCTCAAAAGAAATTCGATTGGCATGTACAATTGTATATTGCATAGTCATATTTTGTTCTGGGTTAAGCTCAAAATCCAAGGGTCACGTCGACCTACAGTCAGACTTATACCGAGTGCGGTATTTAGAATCAGAGCGGCTAAAGAGACCAGATATAGGACAGGAGTTAGGACAGGATTTGTGGAAGGCTTTCAGTTTTGAATGAGTGAGATAACTCTTTGAAGACTGCAAAGACAAATAATGCAGTTTTATCGAGTTGGCTGGATGAATCAATTGTCACAATTGAAGTTCTCGCAGTAACAGAGTACATGTAGGTCCTACACGTTCGTTTTGGTGATGAAAAACAGGTCAAAGATCTTGTCGTAAGTAAGGAATAATTTCTATATGGAGTCATGGTTCTTGAAAATCGGGGTCACCAAAGAGTGTTTGACTATAGAAGAAGAGGGAAATTATTATAAAAAAGCCAAAGAGGAAATTATTCTTGCTAATGATGGGAACGGGACAGACTCAGAGTCTTGCGAATAGATTATTAGTATAAGATGATCAGCTTCGCACTGTTTGCTAGAAGTGAGTTTAACATGTGTAGGCCTACATGTACACTGTGTCCACGATCAAGTAGAACATAACAAAAAGTGTCATAGGTCGGTCAAAACTTTAAGGATTTGTCTGAAATTTTAAAGGCAACAACAGTGACCATATTTACACTCGATCCAAAAACCGATTAGAAATATTCGTGAGTTTTTCAAATTTATGAGCGTTTGAGATGTCGCACCGAAAAATGCAACTTTCCAACATGCAAAACTGAAAAGAAGTAAAATTCAGCTAAATATGGTACTCAAAGTGTCTTTTTTGGTCACGAACACACGACCGTAGACGTAGTAGTGTAGTAGCTGTCCTGGGAGACACTCGGCTTCATACCCGCAGCTGTGGTTGCCTAGCAGCCGGAACCTCGATCCGGGTACATGCATACTGGAGGTGTGCGTTTTTCGTTCACTAAGCTTATTCATGACATCGATAACCGTAGGGCGCGTCTGATTGAAGAGTAACAGCTGTTTGACCAGGTGAACATCGACCCGATCATCAAACAGTAGCATCTATGTCTATGGTCATGTGTTTGTGAACAAAAAGGACATTTTTAACATCATACATAGCTGACTTTTACTTTCTTTCAGCTTTTGCATGTTGGAAAGTTGCATTTTTCGGTGCTGCATCTCAAACGCTCATAAATTTGACAAACTAAAGCATCTTTCTAATCGGCTTTAAGATCTCGTGTAGATATGGTCACTGGTGATGGGTTCAAAATTTCAGACAAATCCTTAAAGTTTTGACCGACTTATGACACTTTTGTTGTGTTCTACTTTATCGTGGACACAGTGTATAATAGTTTAAGCTTAGTAATGTAATTTCAGTTTCTGCTGTGTGTTGGAAGACATACAATAAGACCGATGTGGTCTTAAAATAATTGAAGGAAGATTGGAGGGAAAGCGGTGCAGAGGAAGGCCTAGACAAAAACTGCTGGACGGGATGATGGAAGAGGGATACAGAGAACTGAAGGACATGGCACAACAGCGTGAAAAGTGGAAACATTGGACGTTTGGACCTGCCACTTGGCAGAGAACGTAAAGAAGAAGAGGTCTTAAAGTGATGACTAATGTGATGACTAATGTGGACCCAATGTGAACGTGGATGTCTGCCTGCATCACACACTATCCACTTTAATGCCTATAAAATATGCAACACTAAAGTGTTTGTGATCTTACACGTCACCCAATGTATCCCCCACAGGCTATGAATATTCATTGCAAATCACAAATTCCTTCTGACTTAAAAAAATACATCCTGCCAGATTTACTTCACGGCGAATGAGAAGCGGATTTTTATCCTGTTGATTTTAGCGGCTCTGCATGGAGGCATAGGGAATCAGGGATGATAGGGCCGTAGACATACAGATGGAGGGACGTTGCGGAATGTTGAAATCTCGCGGATCATCTTTCTAGGCAGCATTGAGATGATGGTCCATCTCGGGCTATTTATAACAAAGACTTCCAAAGTTACGAATCTATTGAAGCATGTTTAGGAAACTTTTGTGTTGCAGTTTGTGTTGCAGATTCTTTTGGACAAGACAGTGGTTCCAATAATTATATCGACTATTAATCTACTGCATGATGTAAGGTTATGTGTTTACCAACATACCAACGGTTTATTTTGACATCGCTAGACAACTTATCAACTGCCTTCGCAGCCCTGATAGCTGAGACGACAGCAGACAAAAAACAACAGAGTATGGCCCGCCTAACATTATCATTTTGTCATGAGTGGCAAGCATGTGCCGAAAGAAGTTGATCAATCCAATCTGCCGCTCTGCTTCCTCCATGGCGTCTCTTCCTCTACCAGTGTTTCATCCAGTCTCCCGCTTGGGGGAAGGATCAGGTTTCTGGGAATTCAGGTTTTGTGGAGGGTAAATTGCCGCTTTGGGGTGGATTGTTGGGTGTGGGCAACCGCTGAGAAAAACACATACGACGACAACGTTCAACTGGTCATTTCTTCTGACGACCAATTTTTATTCTTTCACACAAAATTTCAAAAAAATATTGTAAATGCCACAATTCAAAAACTAACGCGTTCAACTCCGAGAGAAAAGGCAGTTGTTTTTAGACGAGAGAAAGACAAGGAAAGACAACCATGAGAGGATGACAGAGCGAACTGATGGGGGCAGCCCATTCAATAGGGACCGATGCATGCAAATGATCTGGATTGAGCCATGGCGGTCCTGACGCGGGGGACAAAGGGGTCAAGCCGATCAGAGGACCTAAGAGGACGCAGCGAAGAGGCAGAAAGGGGACGAAGTATAAGATCGCACAGATACTTCGGAGCAAAACCCACTTGAGGTTAGATGACTACAAGCAGGATTTTAAACAGTATATAGGCCGAGAGTGGAAGCCAGTGAAGTTGTTCAGTCATGAATGTAGAAATGTGGGAGAATCGAGGAAGACTGGCAACGAACCTAGCAGCTCCATTCAGTACAGATTGCAGAGAAGCTATATAGCCGACCCTTAGATAGGCCAACAAGACACAATTGCAATAGTCAATCCGAGAACAGACAAAAGCGTGATCAATTGAGGTAAAGATCAAATTAAATATTTAGCCTTAGCTGAAAGTAGGAAGAGCGAATACTATATACTTATATATTATTAATGTGCAATTCAATCAATCAATCAATCAAATATTTTTATTTTGCAACCAGTATACATGAAAGGTTCACACATCGTTCACATTGGCTACAAAAAAGGGAGGCCCTAAAGGGATTTTTAAAAATCCCGCTGTCTAGGGACACCAACTATTAATGACTTGACGATGCAAGGTGGCCATGACCAAGTCTTTGCAAAATCAACACAGTGACTGACAAAAAAGATAAAGCAACTTATACTAGAGAACGGAAGAAAAAAACAAAACACAAAAACAGGAAACTGAAAACCTCAACACTGCTGAGTCACAAACAATAATGAAAAAGAACAAAAAATCTTAACTATAGGCTACTGAACTGTACTGTACAGAGACCAACTGCAATGCACATACTGAGCGAACACTACTTTAATTTTATTTGGTACCTTCTATTAGAAAGGCGCTAAATTTCTTCTTAAATGTCCAAATACTGGGGCTCAATTTTATTTCCCTTGGAATTTTTTCCCAAGTGGTAACCCCAGTAGACTTAATAGAAAACTGGCGCGTGTTAGTGCGAGCATAGGTTCGGCGGTACAAAGAAGAGTATCTTGTAAAATGAGAATGAACCTGGGATGAAAGCTGAAAATAATTTTTGTATATAGGTGGCAGAAGGCTTCGATCAAACCGGTACATAAATTCCCCTATTTGCAAAGTCCAAATCTGGTCGAGTTTTAAAATTCTAAGGTTGAGAAATATGGGGGCAGTGTGAGAGCCGTATGGAGCTCCCACAATAAGACGAACAGCTCTTTTTTGCAAAATAATAACTCTATATAATCTTGTGACATAAGTAGAAGCCCACACTATGTTACAATAAGAGAGATATGGATGTACTAAGGAATAGTATAGTTTAATCCTAATACTAGATGGTAAAATGTAAGCAGTTCGAGCCATTACTCCAATATTTTTTGCTATTTTTGAGGCGACATGAGCAATATGTTCATTCCATGTTAAATGGCTATCAACATAAACTCCCAGAAATTTAGTAGATTCTACAGAAGCGAGAGAGATGCCGTTAATTTTTAATTGAAATTCACCAAGTGGAATTTTTTTCCTATGCGATTTAAACAGGATGTAGTTAGTTTTTTCCAAGTTTACAGACAATCTATTAGCTTTAAACCAGTCGGCAATAAGTTCCAGCTCCACATTTATGATCTGAAATAGCGTATGCAAGCAAGAATGTGAATAAAACACGTTCGTATCATCTGCGAAAAGGATGAAGAACAAGCGGTTAGAGACGTTCGGGAGATCGTTGATATAGAGGAGAAACAATAGGGGTCCTAGATTTGATCCCTGTGGGACACCATATAGGATCCTTTTTAAAGTGGAACGTTTGCCGTTATTTTCAACACATTGGCGTCTCCCATCCAAATAACTGGCAAACCAACTGAGTTGCAGACCACGTATGCCATATGTTTCTAATTTGTGCATGTTCACAACAGCTCAAGATTTTGCCTGGGACCTGGGATATGTCATTCCTGGGGAATTACTCCCCCATTCCAGAGACGACTATAGATTAAACACTTTTTCTACCACTATGCAGTATTAAATACCGCGCATACATAGGATAGGACCTTAATTTCAGCACACGTAAGGAATGCATGTCGGACTCGTACGTGCTCCTGTCAACTACGTCAAATTCTCTCGGTGCATCGCTTGCTAACGACAAAAAGCCACAACGACCCTGGCGCATGCGCATTCAAATGCATCAGAGTCGGCTATATACACTGTGTCCACGATAAAGTAGACCACACAATAAAGTGTCATAACTCGGTCAAAACGTTTAGGATTTGATTGAAATTTTACACAAAACAACAGTGGCCATATTTACATGAGATCCTAAAGCCGATTAGAAATATTCACGAGTTTGCCACATTTATGAGCGTTTGAGATGCAGCACCGAAAAATGCAACTTTCCAACATGCAAAAGCTGAAAGGAAGTGAAATTCAGCTATAAATGGTGGTCAAAATGTCATTTTTGTTCACGAACACCCGACCGTAGACGTAGTAGTGTAGTAGCTGTCCCGGAAGACACTCGGCTTCATATCCGCAGCTGTAGCCGCCTAGCAGTCCAGATCTCGAACCGGGTACACGTACCGGAGTAGCGCGTTTTTCCTTCCTGTATTCATGACAGCAATAACCGTAGGGCGCGTCTGATTGAAGAGTGACAGCTGTTTGACCAGGTGATCATCGATCGGACCATCAAACAGTAGCGTCTATGTCTACGGCTGTGTGTTCGTGAACAAAAGATCATTTTGAACAAAACTTATGGCTGAATTTCACTTCCTTTCAGCTTTTGCATGTTGGAAAGTTGCATTTTTCGGAGCTGCATCTCAAACGCTCATAAATTTGGCAAACTCGCGAATATTTCTAATCGGCTTTAGGATCTCGTGTAAATATGGTCCCTGTTGTTGTGTATAAAATTTCAGACAAATCCTAAACGTTTTGACCTAGTTATGACACTTTATTGTGTGGTCTACTTTATCGTGGACACAGTGTATGTATACGGTAGTGACATATATACCGAGGCTTAACCCTATCGCGCATTAATCAGCTGCAATCTGTTGTTAATGCCACGGCTAGCCTGATTGGCGGCGCACCTAAGTTCGGACATATATCTAGCTTTGTACGGGAGGACCTGCGCTGGTTGCATACTATGCACAAACGCATTGCATCCTAATGCCTGAGCGTAATTGTCTTGCAGGCCGTGCTCCTGTTTATCTTAGAGAGCTTTGTGTGTCGCTGCAGTCATC
Organism: Lumbricus rubellus; assembly: GCA_945859605.1. Classification (NCBI taxonomy): domain Eukaryota; kingdom Metazoa; phylum Annelida; class Clitellata; order Crassiclitellata; family Lumbricidae; genus Lumbricus; species Lumbricus rubellus. The sequence goes on along the minus strand of OX243815.1, from coordinate 32,296,335 downwards.
CATACGAGCTCGTAGATTCCTTCGCTCCTCCTCCGCACGAAAAACGACCACGTCGTCCATATGGCTCAAGTCGCCACACTGCTCAATAAGCGCTTCTCTGTGGTCGGTCCATCTTTCTGTAATAGGTTGCCTAGCAACCTCCTTAATGAACTTCTCAGCCTCTATTTTCCTCTTTTCTGCAAGCGCCTGTAAGCCATTCTTTTCGATTGTGGTTTGGTGCTGTCCAAGGTCTCCGAGAAGGAAGGGAAAAGGGGTAAATGCGGCCGGGGGTCCATCGACGTTTAGGGCCCCGGTGTCTGGTTAGTTAGGCCTATATAATCTAAAGTCTATGATTTATGCCTTGGCAAATACAGGGTGGGCAAAAAGACCCCTACGTTTTTGCCAATATCTTGACCAGAAGCAAGATATTAGAATCAAATTTGATTTAGAAATTCTTGTTTCTGGACACGATATTGGCAAAATAACTTTAGTTTTTTTACCACCCTGTATAAATGTTAAAGTACCAACTGAATAAAATCTTAATTGCATAATTATGCAGATTATTATAGGCCAGCACGGTCGTACGAATCACGCAGCGCTTCGTCATTTAAATTTGATTTTTGAGCGCTTTCATAAAGATTAGAAAGATAGTCTATTTGGCGTGGCTGCTTTGCTCAGTGGTCCGGAATTTATGTCGCTGGTGCTGTCATGCCGAGAGTGACATTTGCCATTGAAGAGATTCTTTTAAAGTGGCGCTATGTAAATTTACGATTACGATTATCAAAGAACCATAGAATGAAATTATAAGAACAGAGGATATTATGTATTCTATCGTTATACAGTTTTATACTCGCCGAAGTGGAAATTCATATAGCTGCCAGTTTTTGTAAGCCCTATAATAGACCTGACTATTTAAGTCCAAAAATAGTTCTTTGGCCCAGGTTGGAAATTGACATCAGAATAATCATTAAGCCAATTGACTGCTTTAAAAAGAGTCTTAGTCAGTAACTGTTGCTTAAGATAGACATACAGAGTATACAGCGTACAGAGCTGATGGTTTACGTGTGTGCAACTGTGCATTTTATGACGATTTCTTTAGATCTATTGGCCTAACACGCATAAAATCACATAGCTAGGCCTATCAGGGGCGGATCCAGGATTTCTGGTTAGGGGGGGCGTAAATACTACATACATACATGCATACATACATACATACATACATACATACATACATACATACATACATACATACATACATACATACATACATACATACATACATACATACATACATACATACATACATACATACATACATGCAAGCAAACATAAGTACATACATACATAGGCATATAAGCCCACACACATACATGCATTTGTTCGGCACAGTGGTGAAGAGGTATAGGCCTAATTATTATAGATAGTATGCATGTATGCATGTATGCATGTATGCATGTAGGAATGTATGCATATATGCATGTGGACATGCATGTATGTATGCATGTAGGCTATGCATGTATGCATGTACGCATGTACGCATGTACGCATGTACGCATGTAGGCATGTACGTATGTACGTATGCATGTATGTACGTATGTACGTATGTACGTATGTATGTAAAAATAATATAGTCGATGCCAATTTATCATACGATAATTAACATAGTAATGATAGAAATTGAATACACTAGTATTTGTATAAAAATAGATTCAATAAGCAAGGGATGCGCCTCATCCATGGACCGCACGCCACTGAGCGTTAAGAGAATGATTATATGAGTAATCTTTTATACATTTTATTTCTGCTGAAGGGCTCCCATGACCCGACCTGCTGAAATTGCAGTTCTATATCCTTGATTTGCTTTTGTCCATAATATCGGCAGCTGAACGCTTTCGGCGGCTATAATCAGCACGACGAATTTCAAAATTATAATGATAATCATATGCCATCTTTTGAGATTTAGGCCTAAGATAGGCTTATGTCTTACCAACGGCAGTCGGCTTATTCGCGAATGATAAAACTGATTGTTTAAGCCGTTTTGACGGCGGACCACTCGACATATTTTTTAATTGACCAATTTCTATTTACGTAAATTTTGTCTGTACATGAACTTTGGGAATGAAGTCACGGTAAAAGTCATTGGTCACGTGGGCAACGTCTGCTAGTAACTCAGGTAAGTAGGTAAGAGAGCTCCGGTAAGAGAGCTCCATTCTGCCGGTCCAGCTATACTTCAAACATCCTATTCCCAAATTGCAATTATATTAGTTTTAGGTCAGTTTAGTTTGAGAACATTTACTGAGGTTTAGGGGGGGCGTACGCCGGCTCCGCCCCCCTCTGAATCCGCGCCTGCCTATATAGTGTTTACGAGTTTACGCTGAGGCACAGCTAATCAGCAGCTATAGTACTAAACCACCACGACTGTGACAACACAGCTATTACCATAAATATGGTTGAAAATCAATGAGAAAAGTGATTTGCAAATAGAAATAATAATGAGGAGGCGTTTCTTGAAGGAGACGTTCGGGAAGGTTATTGACGCAGAAGAGAAAAAGAGGTCTTGATGAAGCAGAATTTCGTATGACGTATAGACGGTCGAGAGAAGAAAGAGAGAGAGCGACCCCTTTTGTGATCTCTTGACAAAACCATTTGT
>OX243815.1:32168706-32288706 GCA_945859605.1 Lumbricus rubellus | reverse complement strand
TCGTTGTCTTCATCCGCGCATAATTATAAGGCAGACCCGCTGCAGCACATCAGACTCGATGCAATCCGATGACAACAAACAATAAATTGCAAATGGCCGCCATGCACACATGCACAATGCACACATGCACAATGCATATGCATGCAAACAAGCGTAGAACTATACGGTGTTAATCTTTGATGGAATGATTCTATGGTGCAGCATGTGTCAACAGGACGGATGAGGTGGCGCCTTTTCATGACGGTCATAATCATTAAGCATAGATGATAGACTGCTATTTAAGATTTGAGGAGGATGAGGAGGAGCAGGTGGAAGAGGAAGAATTCTTTGTTGCTGTGTTGTAGGTATAGGCCTATATATAGTTCGATACCCTTGAATTGTTGGATCCACAGTGTAGGTCTACGGTTTCCCAAAAGACAAACCGAGAAATGTCTAATTTATGGATATTAGAAATCATTAGTAAATAACAATTCTTTTGCTTGTTGGGAAATAACCGATGTGAAAGATGCGTCTTAATTATAGACTACTGATCAGTGATCAGTCATTCATGGCGACAGTCATCTGAGGCGATCTATCCACTGTCCGCCACCCCACCCCGCTGGGAGGGATGGTTTGGGGCTTTCCTCCTGAGGACCAGTAGACATCGTTGTCCGACCGCATAGATCCAGTCATCCGTTGCTAATTCTGTCAGCTCCGTCAACTCCGGGTGCATGGTTAAGCTCTCGCCGACCTTTAAAGCAGCAGCATCATCAGCAGCATCATCATCCTCATCAGCAGCAGCAGCAGCAGCAGCAGCAGCATCTCTCTCATCAACGCATTCGTCTTAAGCCGACCCGATCATTGCTCATCCATCTATGCGATCGGGTTTAGTCCGGCTTACTACAGATCCGGATTGACCGGCTTAGGCGGGGGGTTCAACAGCTTGCCACAGTATCATTGGTGACAGCGCAAAGATTGAGCGCGTCTTGCACTCTGTGTGGATGTTCTAGGTTCTACGCTGGCACTACCGAGAACAATGTATAAGAGCTGTGGAGGAGTATGAGCATAATATTGAGACTATGGTTTAGAAATATTTAATCTATCTATCAAATAAATATCTCCATATTTTCTTAAGTAGGCCTAGTTTTGGACCATTAGGCCCCTATACACCTACGTAACCGTGTTTACACTCATGCCGGTATAGGCCTACATGAATCCATTGCATAGGCCTACATCCCTATTCACGCATGCATTCGATAAGAAAGCATAGGCCCTAATGACTATAAATTTATATAAAGAGTAGGACCTATTAAGTGCAAATATCTATATAATATAATGAAATAAACTGGCCTAGTTAGCTACACCGGTAAGCGAGAACGGCATACGTCTGTTGGTTGCAACGGACTGCGGTTCAAGCCCCGGGTCGGGAGTTGACACTCAGAGATTTAGATATCTCGGGCTAGCACGTGTGGGACGCGGTTGCTCAAGCTCCTGCGGAGCGACCTTGGGCAAGAACTGATCGTTTTAATGAAACGTCTTCTTCGAAATGTTAAGTTTAGACGTTTGTGGGTCGAGTTCAAAGCTCGATTCTCGAACGAACTTCTACTTTGAGAATGTATGTATGTATGTATATATATATATATATATATATATATATATATATATATACATATATAGCAGCTGATCTGTCCATCTATAATTATAATTATTATCTGTGAGAGGAGCATTCGGACGTCATTTTCATTCGGTCTTCTGTGGAAGATTTCGTTTGATTGTGCAGACGATAATAAGCGGATTCGTTCTCAGTCGTTGAATCCCAACCAATCTTTGAGATCCTGGGTTGATGATCGGCAAACAACTCTCCTGACCTGAGCTCTTGGAAAACGTCATGAGGCACACTCACAAATAGTCTATTTTCGTCTCCAGCAGCAGCAGCAGCAGCAGCAGCGGCGGCAGCAGCAGCAGCAGCGACTGCGTGACTGGCTCTCAACGCATGATATTTGCCGATGAAGTAGCAACGAGAGTCAACGTCTTTGTAGTTTCATCGGCGGTCGACTAATACTTTGTCGTTTGATGATTAAACGGGCAAAACGAATGACCTCTTAAACTATAAGCCTATGATTGTATGCGTTGATTGCTATATGCTAAGGACCCAAGCTAGACGATAGGTTGCCTATTTTCAGTCATGGGCGTCCGCAGCGGGGCGCAAGGGGGCGCAAGTGCGCTCCCCTGGATTTTTCGCATAGTTGCACATAAATTTAGATTATTTGGTTGTGATTGCTACAACGCGATTTTCAACGTGATTATCGATTCGTTCTACAAGTTGAACCTATATATCTTTCTTTGGGCGCATAATGTATGGTAGGCTATAGGATTCTCTCGTGGTATACAATATGGAAATTCAAACTGTCACCCATTAAATTTATGCCATGTGACAATTAGCCTATTTAAAAATTCCTGCGGACGCCCATGTTTTCAGTTGCTGTTCCTGCGTACGAGATGATTATTTTGTAGTAGACCCCTATAGAACGCAGTATAGGCTTATTATATTTTAGATTATTACATAATTTTATATAGGTCAACTTGTATAGCTTACAGTACATGCACTCCACTACTCGTCATTTTTTCCAACAATCAGATTCTTCTGGCCAATTATTGTTTGTTTCTGCGTCCTTTGCATTTTGCACAACAACAACTACAACAACTGTCCTCACCTTAGCGGCAATCCACTATCATCAGCTTTAATTAAACGTATAGCCTACTGTTTCCCTCATTTATATCGCAAATTATTGAAGACTTCTTTCTCAGGTATACGGCTGCTTTTGATGTGAATTCATAATTGCATACATATTACATAAGCACAGCATAAGCAGGCATATAGGCCTATCGATGACGATGACTATAGTTAGAGCAATGGTAATGGCATAGCAGGCCTGATTATGTTCGTGAGATAGGGTATAATTGTTTTTTTGCACTTGGCCTACCTGCTATGCAGTCTGGCGATGTTTCCTATAATTATAATAATAGGTCTGGTATAAATCATGCTTGGCGGAAAGAATTCACCTTGTGAAAGCAACACGAACAGGGATGCACATAATTATGGCACAGATATATAATTATACTACTATATATACACTGTCACGTTTCTGCCTCTTCTTTCGCCTCCGTCCGTCCATCCGTCCCTCCCTCTCACTCCATTTATCCTCTTTCTCTCTCCCACAGCCTACTCTTATAATCAAGCACCGCAATCAGAATTTTATGACCGATGCCGATTGGACCGAGACAATAATAGAAATTAACACTGCTGCAAACCAAGGATTTCCAAACGTAGACTGGAGCGGCAGATCATGCAGGCATGCTCTGACAAGCCGTTCTGCATGCATGGTTTCAATGCCGTTTGCAAATTCCGCGTATTCGAACAACTTACATCCAACTTTATGGAGAAATTTGACTGTATCGGGATTAAGGCCTAAATATTATAAGACTAGAAAGAAACGTTTGTATGGCACTGGACGAAAGGCCTAAAATTCTATAGCCTACATGTAAGTTATTTCTAAAACCATAAATCTCTTTGAACCGCAAGTAGGCCTCAGGGTGGTCCAAAATAAACTGCACAGTGACAGTTTTCTTGATATAAGTATAACAATTCAATGTTTAATGCCATTTTTCTTACTTATATATATATTTTCTCTGACGTCATCATTGACTTCATCATTGTTTATCATAGTTTATGGTAAAGAAGTTGTTGTTTATAAGAGATTGTGATCATGGGACGCTTAACTGAGAAAGACCGATGTCTAATTTGGAATCTACGAACTCAGAAACATTGGGGGTCGTGTGGCCCCCAAACAGCCCGGACTTGAATCCAGTCGACTACGCTGTTTGGGGCGCCCTTCAACAGATGGTATACCGTCGTAGAAGTTTCACCACAGTGGATCAGTTGAAAGAAACAATCGTCACAGAGTGGACCAAGCTGTCACAGCGTTTCATTGACCGCGCAATTGATCAATGGCGTCGTCGGCTTCAATGCGTGGTCGAGCAGCAAGGATGACACATTGAACATTTTATGTAACAAAATCCATCCATGCATGTAATGTTACAGTAAAAATAATAAATATTGCTGTGTTTTTGTGAATTTTCACGGTTATATTTGAATTGGTCTGAATAAAGTACTATCAATTTATCATTGTGCCATTTATTTTGGACCACCCTGTATATACATGTCGCACTTTAACCTAAGCATTTCTTCTTCAAATGAATAACCATTTTTATCCAATCATGGAAAAACTTGACCATAATATAATGTGTGTGTGCGTATGTAGGTGTGTGTGGGTGGGTGCGCGCGCCCGTGAGTTGACTGTGTAGGTAAGAGCCACAAGGCCGTAGGCGATACCACTGGTGAGAAGTCATGCAGTTGTACAAAAGTAGTATTTGTACAAATATTAGCAGTAAGTTATTCTCATTTTAGCAGGATTGTGTTATATATTATAATACTAAATAATAACATTATAACCATTAACCATATAATAATTAATAATATTACAGTATATTATAACAGTTCATGTAATACGATGATGTAAACATCAACTAAAACCATTATCATTTTGTCAAATTTTCTGGAGGGGATGTCATATCTGTTTTTAGTTGTGAAAAATAGTGTTTATACAAATATATACAGTAAGTTATACTCATTGCAACATTTGAAAACTGGTCTCTTGGTCTGAAGCACGTCTGAGTAGTTTCCTTGAAGATGTGTTATATAAATACTTAAATGAATGAATGAATGAATGTACGTTTATGCCATGTACTGGGCATGTGCACTAATTATATTCAAATATTTATGCAAATCACATATGTGTGCAATTTTTATTAGATGGACAATATTGCAGACAAATTATATAAACCGACTATACTCCTCTTGGAAGTCATATATAATTATACAATGTTCAAAAACAGGCTTTAAGCAAATAAATTTCTAAAGGAAGAGGTCCACACCACATAACATCTTGAGTGTACTAAAACTTGCCGTTAAGTCAATAAACAGCTTGTGCAAAAGGATAAGTTTACAAGGAGTTAATGTAAAACAGGTGTAAAAGTATTAATGTAAAAGAATAACTGTAAAAGTATTAATGTAAAAAAATAAGTGTAAAAAATAAGTGTAAAAGGATCAATGTAAAAATATTAATGTAAAAGAATGTGTAAAAGTATTAATGTAAAAAAGTGTAAAAGTATTAATGTAAAAAACAAGAGTATATGAATAAATGTAAAAAATAAGTGTAAATGTATTAATGTAAAAAAATAAGTGTAAAAGTATTCATGTAAAAATAAGTGTAAAAGTATTAATGTAAAAAAACAAGTGTAAATGAATAAATGTAAAAAATAAGTGTAAAAATATTAACGTAAAAAATAAGTGTAAAAGTATTCATGTAAACAACAAGTGTAAAAGTATTCATGTAAAAAAGTGTAAAAGGATCAATGTAAAAGTATTAAGGTAAAAGAATGTGTAAAAATATTAATGTAAAAAATAAGTGTAAAAGTATAAATGTAAAAAACAGTATAAAAGTATAAATGTAAAAATTAAGTGTAAAAAGTATTAATGTAAAAACAAGTGTAAATGAATAAGTGTAGAAAATAAAAATATTCATGTAAAAAAGTGTAAAAGTATTAATGTAAAAAAACAAGTGTAAATGAATAAATGTAAAAAATAAGTATAAAAAAGTATTCATGTAAAAAATAAGTGTAGAAGTACTATTGTAAAAGAATAAGTGTAAAGGGATCAATGTAAAAGTATTAATGTAAAAATAGGTGTAAAAGTATTAATGTAAAAAAACAAGTGTAAATTAATAAATGTAAAAAATAAGTGTAAAAGTATTAATGTAAAAAGTGTAAAAGAATAAATGTAAGAAATAAGTGTAAAAGTATTAATGTAAAAAAAATGTCTAAAAGTATCAATATAAAAAATAAATGTAAAAGGATTAATAAAAAAGTGTAAAAGTATTAATGTAGGCTAAAAAAGTGTAAAAGTATTAATGTAAAAGAAGTGTAAAAGTATTAATGTAAAAATAAGTGTAAAAGGATAAATGTAAAAAATGTAAAAGTATTAATGTAAAAAAGTGTAAAAGTATTAATGTAAAAGAAGTGTAAAAGTATTAATGTAAAAATAAGTGTAAAAGGATAAATGTAAAAAATGTAAAAGTATTAATGTAAAAAAGTGTAAAAGTATTAATGTAAAAGAAGTGTAAAAGTATTAATGTAAAAATAAGTGTAAAAGGATAAATGTAAAAAAATGTAAAAGTATTAATGTAAAAAAGTGTAAAAGTATTAATGTAAAAGAAGTGTAAAAGTATTAATGTAAAAATAAGTGTAAAAGGATAAATGTAAAAAAATGTAAAAGTATTAATGTAAAAAAGTGTAAAAGTATTAATGTAAAAAAGTGTAAAAGTATTAATGTAAAAGAATAAGTGTAAAAGGATCAATGTAAAAAATGTAAAAGTATTAATGTAAAAAAGTGTAAAAGTATTAATGTAAAAAAGTGTAAAAGTATTAATGTAAAAGAATAAGTGTAAAAGGATCAATGTAAAAAATGTAAAAGTATTAATGTAAAAAAATGTAAAAGTATTAATGTAAAAAAGTGTAAAAGTATTAATGTAAAAGAATAAGTGCAAAAGGATCAATGTAAAAAATGTAAAATGAGGGTAATGATTATTGTTCTTTTATATCAGATAGAAGGGCTTCCTTTTTAGCAGTGTTCAGGTTTTCTGTGTTTCGTTCTTTTTCCTGCAGGTTCTTTGCGTTCTCGATTGTTCTTTTTCATCAGACATCAGGTTCTTTGTGCAGCCATTCGTTCTTCTGTTATCGAATGGCTGGTTCTTTTGAGCAGACGATCATTCGCTTTGACAAACGCAAATCGCGATGATGTCGTCTGCAAAAAAATAATTCGAACAGACTGAATTTCTCTCGCGCGTTGCTGACATAATCTGAAATTTAGTTAGAGTGATAGGCCTAATAATTATAGGGTATGACAAATATCATTATCCAGACTCAAGTATTAGATTAGAAGCAGGTTAAGCTGAGGATATAATTATTAAGAGCTGCAGCTTGCGGACTTTCAAAACTTGAACGATTTCGTCGATTTAATTGGACGATACACATGGTTTGGTTTACGGAAGAGGCTGATGAACTGGCTGGGGCACAATGTTGAGGGAAGACTCGATCTTGAGGGCGGTACTCGAGGGAAGAATGGAGGGAAAGAAACCACCAAGAAGACCAAGAAAGATAATGATGGACTGGTTGATGGACAGAGAAAATGGACGAGGATATAAAGAAATCAAGGAAAAAGCACAGAATAGACAAGAATGGTGACATTGGTGTCGTTGGAATATTAATGGACCTGCCTATAGTGCAGAACACTAATAAAGAAGGTCTGTTACAGAACCTCGAATTTCACAAGAACTGATGACCGTTAAGTGAAGTGAAAGAAACTTAAGGAATGGTTATAAATAATATCAGACGTTTGCTCACCAATCGTCTGTAGACCCATGCCACTCTGCAAGTTGTCGCGGGTGACGTGTTCAGTTCAGGGGCGACTCTTCTCCGATCGTTTTAAGCGGTTATCGTCTCGTCTCCAGCAGTGATTACATATGCCGCAGGAGAGCATTCCACGGAGTATTCAGTTCAATGTCGATGTGTCTCCGATCCGCGAAGCTCTGAAAACCGTTCAATTTCAATGTTCCTTTCGGATCCATCCACCAGCTGCTCTTAATTTCTAGGCGCTTCCATTCCCTCCGCAGACGACGTCACTCTGACTTGACGGACTCTTCATGCAGTGGACTCTCTGGCTACAATCGAAGGAAGAGACATCGGCAACGGACATCCTCATGAAACCGCCTCATGACTCGTCGTGACCCATGCATCCGAGTCATCGTGATTCGTAATCGTCAACCGTCTGCAGGAGAGTCATCACAAGAAACGAACGGCACGCTCTCAAGCAATCGGATGAAGAGATGTCGAAATTAGCATATGACTTGATCAGCGTAGGCCTATATGACATCATAGCCTCGTCGTCGTCGTTATTGGGCATACTATCGTCATCGTCGTCTGCCCCAGTGTCGCAGCACGTCGCGGGGGAGGAATTAAGAAGCTGAGGCTGGAATAATTACGTTGGCGAAGAAGGTGCCGTCGTAGACAGGGATCTCATCCGACTGTCGCTCACCTTCCTTCTCGATCGTCATTTCCAGCGTCCACCACCGGCAACTCGTCTCCTCCAACATCTACCACGACGTATGGTAGATTCAGCTCTAGCAGATCACTCGGTGACGAAGGTCTCGGTCATTACCATGCAGCTGCTTAATTGTCCGTCTCTGCAGCCACCCGGTCGGCCCGGTCTTGCTCTGCCTGGTGAGAGGCAGCGCCCGACGCAATTACTCGAAGCAATTAGGTCTATAATACTCTTCTCAAGTTCTCACATCACAATACTAGCACAATTTAAGAGAATCTCATACAAAATTTAATTTGTCTCGAAAATATTGCAAGAAATTGTGGAGCAACTCCATCTCTCTCTCTTTCTTCCACAAAATGACGTAATTAACAGCGCAGACAAGACAGTTAAGAACGATGACGTCATTCGCGATATTTATTTGATTATGACGTTGTCGTGTTAATTTATTCATTCATTCTTTGAATTTATATAGCGCCCCTTACAGACATTTACTCAGAAGCGCTCCCAGCCCAGCCACGGCAAAAGAAAAACGACTAATTGAGACTTTGCATATTTCAGAAGAAAAGTTTTACTGATAGGAATAATAACTGCAGATTTGAAGGGAGGTCATTTCAGATGGACGGCCCTACAACCGAGAAAGTTCGGCGTTGTCTGGCAGCTATAGGCCTAATTAACTTAGATAAGCGAGCCCGCGCGGAACTATAGGAGTTTCCCTTTTTTAGCAGAGCCAAGAGACCGACGTCGGATACTGGGCGGCAGAGGTCGGGTACACCTTAAGATGGAGCGCAGCCAATGATGGAGCGTGAAGCCAGCCAGTGGCGTAACAATAGGGTAAACTGGTACGTAGACAAAGTCTATGGGCCCCCGAGTGTAGAGGCCCCAGAGGGGCCCCCGAGTTTGCAAGACTCCGAAAAATATGTTAAATAAATATTGTAGTAGACTAAGTAGACGGTACCGTGTCAGACTCTCTCACGGTTACCCGAGAACCCGTCAAGTTCCTTCAACCCGACACGACGCGACGAGTCGGAGACGCCCAGCTCCAGCAGTGCACATCACTAATGTTTAGGCCTAATTAGTGATGACTTTCCGGTCCCGTGCTGCCGAATTCAACACGCTCTGACGCAAGGCTGCGTAATAATAATACCGGTACTGACGAAGAGTAAGGTCATTCTGGGCTGGTTTTTATACTGTAGTTAGCAACGAAGTCCCTGAGGGATCCCTCGGGCAAAAAATTAATAATAGTAATTTAAAAAATCGAAATAATTGCAAAAAATCAAGACTTGTCCCTCGGGCTCGCTTGGCTATTAGCCTAATTAAGCAGCGCCGTGGGACCCACTGTCTGGAATGACCTCCCGGTTACGCTTCGCTCTCTACTTGTGGTTCATCCGGCTGGGTTCTACAAGTCTCAAAGTCTTTTTTCTTTGGTCGTGGTTGGGCTGGGAGCGCCTCTGAGTAGTTTCTTGAAGGTGCGATAAATAAATGCTCTGAATGAATGAATGAATGAATGGATGCTGACCGATAGCTGAAATGTCTCGCCGGTTGTTCGCGATAGGCCTATAAGCTTAGTTCGCCAAAATAGTCTCAAATGGTCGCCGGAGTTTCATCGAAGAAACGCCATTTTCGATGATAGCTAGAAGTGCGTGACGTCGAAAGACACGTTGAGTCTCAAAATGAAAATTTAATTTAATCTGCTTAGTTCTTAAATCCGGGAGCAAGAGCACGAGGGAGGCCGAGGATGGGATGGGTTGTAAACATCGGAGAATGGATGGGAACATCTTTCGATCGGACTTTGATGGAGACAAGAGATGGAGAAAACTTGTTAATGAAGCGCAGTATGAGAATTGTGGAAAAATAACTGGGGGGGGGGGGGTTGGCCTATGATAAACTTGAAATTGGGGTATGAAAAACATACTTTAACATGGGGCTCTAAAAAAGACTGGGGGGGGGGGTTGAACCCCCCAACAATTCTCACCCTGATGAAGCGACAAACCCTCGGAGCGAGGATGGTTGACGACAAGACAAGTTCTTAAATTGCCTGCTAGGCCTAGTGAACGCATTATTTCACTTTTACATTATTTCGTTTTGGGGGAGTGTTCATGCAAACACCCAAAACACCCTCCAGCGACAGTTTCTGGTAGTAGGCCTATAAGTACGGCGATCAAAAAATAGTTAATAGGGCCTATGTAGCCTATAGGCGATAACGTTGCGAGCAGTAGTGTAGTCCTAAAAAATGAAGTGGGGGAACGCTCTTTATAATAATATTATTAATAGTATTATTATTATTAATATTCCATTATCCCTGGAAAAAGTGGGGGAACGGCGTTCCCCTCCCACTACACCACTGGTTGCGAGTGATTGCAATATGGTTATCCGATATTGACTAGGCTACATGGTTGCTGGACTGTTAGGCTAGTCCTTTGCTATGGGCCATGATGTACGCCTACCTTAATTGTAAGCAAGTTTTCACATGCTGCTTCTGATATGCTTGGGCTCTTGTCCTGCTGTTGCTTATAAGCTTAAACGAAGTGCAGAAGTCGCTAGCATTCGAAAGCTTAGCGACTGGTTGCGACTTAAGAGTCCGTTGTTTGTCGGCAGATGGCAACGGTGCAGAGGTCTAATGCGCATGCGCACTGAACTACAGTCTAGATCGCTCGTCGTCAAAACATCAATGTGCCGGAAATGGGTCAATTTCCGGCCAGCGATGTATATATATATATATGTATATATATATATATATATATACTGCCAGAAACCGAAACTCAAAGCCCTCTGCTATAATTATTATTGAAATCACCAAAGGGGCGGATACAGACATTTTCGAGAAGGGGGGGGCCCAAAATTTTCGGTTGTCTTCGCCAGAAAAATTTATCGATGAATGGTCTTTGGACCCCGGTTGAGAACGGACGGTCAATACTACCGAGTCAAGAAACCAATTTGGTCGGTAAAAAAAATTAAAACAAGAACATTAACATTTAAAACAAGCTAGCACACTTTCCAATATTGTGCGTTGTCTTTCAACACATACGGCTTGCCATCTTAAGCAATCGAGTGAAATGATACAGAAGGCAAATGACGTACGCAGCCAGTGACAGGCACAGCATTGTAAATTCAACAGACTTTAATTGACATCCTCCGAATAAAACAACCAGTGGCAGTGCCAGCTATACAATTTCAGCACGCTGCACATCAGGGTCATGGTAATTTTCCAGCAGGTCAAAGAAATTGAATGTAAAGAGGATGTTAACAATTCCTATGAACAGAATTTCGGTAGGTCAAAAGGCTAGTCAAGAGTAAAATAGACAGTATGTCAAATGACCTGCCACAATCTATTGTGGTGCCACCACCACTGAAAATACCTGATTATTTATTTGTAAAACGAGTATAAGTTCTCGGTTATTAAATGCATGTATGTGCACTTGTTATAGCGCCCCTTCAAGCTCTCTACTCAGAGGCGCTCCCAATGCAGAGCGGACACTGCATCGGAGTTTCACGCCGAAGCGCTGAGCAATTGTGAGTGAAGAACTTGCCCAAGGTCCTTACGCGGTTTGAGGGTGGATTCGAACCTCGAACCTTCCGGCTTCAAGGCAACGACGCCACCACTACACCACCGCGCCCCACAAAGATGCCTGTCATGATATACAACATGTATTTATTCCTATATACATTCCAAAGTAATGCCACTGAACAAAGTTTCTGCAAAATGGAAAAAAAATCAGCCAAACTATTGCAGGTATCATAGGCGTACGGGAGATTTCAGCAGTGGGGGGCAAAGATTGAACTTCTGCCTGAAAAATACATCCGTGAAAAAGTTGACGACCTTTTTTTCTTTTTTTTAGTCATTCGGGTCTGTGTTTGCCCGAAAAACCTGACTTGCCCGAAAGTTGACGACCTTTTTTTTATAGTCATTTGTTTTTTTGCCCAAAAAAACTACCAGACTTGCCCAAATATGGGGGGCATTTGCCCCCCCCCTGCACCCCTGCCTCGTACGCCTATGGCAGGTATAATACACCTGGTTAATGGATTGCAAATTAGATGTTGGCACAAAAATGGGAAAATTTTCAGATGCTTTGCAGGACTGTGTAAACATTTCTTGAAACTAATTATTACATGAAAATGCATTGATATAAAGATCTTGCATACAAATCAGTGCAATTAATTAACCTAAGGTGAAGAAGCATGTTTGAGACAAAAGGCAGGTACATGTAGAGGCCACATCCCTGAGCTTGCTTAAATTCACCAATTTCATCATATTATATATAATTCAAAACCCGACTGAGAAATAGGGGTCGATCAAATGAAACTGGGTTTACAGTCTTCAACGATTTCATTTGGTTTCGGTTCATTTTGCTTTGGACTCGCACTGTTTAACAGCTGCTGCTGCTGTTGAGTTGTTGCCTTGGTAACCGGTGGCTTCACCGTCACAAGCGCTGCCGGACCAGATGCTCCTCCGCTGGTCGCTGAAAGCGAAGTCCGCAAATGCCGGGCAGTTTCAACTGGAACTGCAGACATCAGAATATTATTGTCTCTGTTAACAGTTGGTCGAGAAGAATTGTCTCGAATGTTCGCACTTTGGCTCGCAGCCTTTACAGGCGACACGGAGCGCTGATTAACCCACACTTCACATTCCTGGTTCAAGGAATGTGAGCGTAATGCATTGCGCGAGTGAGTGGGGGGTCTGGAAATGTCCGATGCCACCGTGGGCACCAATGAATGCCGATTAATCTGCGTCACTGACGCCACTTTATTTCGCCGACGACCCTCAGGAGTCGTCGAACGTTGACGCGCTTTCTCAACATCGTGAATATTACCAGACACAGGTCTCACTCCTCCCTGCTCTTTACTTACAACGGTCACGTTTTCATGAGAAGCTGGCGTTCGTCTGTTGTGCACTGACGCAAAAGCACCATGTGTCGTCGTCGTCGTCTTTGTCTCGCAACTGAGTCCTTGCGCTGCTGATCCTGTGGAAACGCTCTTCTGAACGACTGGTGGCACAAAGTTGGCCGGCAGGTCACTGACAAGATCTGGTCTCCTGACGCCCGGCTCCGACACAACAGCGCGCAACTCACGATGCTGACCTGAAGTGCCGTTGAGATATTCAATTCCAGAGAAGACGTCTGCCAGAGCCGCATCTATGTCACTCTTCAGCTCCTCAGTTGTCTTCCCTTTGTCGAAATCATTCAACAAACCTGCAATTACCGACTTATGTGTCATGTCCATCCTAAGAACATCTTCGCGGTTATCCTGGCTTCGACAAACAACCGTTGCGTCTGGATCGGAGCTGAACGAAGGGCAGAAATAGACGGAGCTGACGTGTGACGCTGCAGAAGACTCAGACTGTGGCAACGGGCAAGGACTGGACGACTTGCCAGAGCTCGTTAGAGTCAAATCATCTGAAAGATTGCTCATTGGACTTGGATTAATGATGGCAGCCTGTGATCTCTCACCAGCACCCAACGTGTTTCGATGGTTCGCTGGTTTGTTGTTAGCTGGTGAATCTCTAGAAAATAAACATATCAATGCTGATTTATTTCAAACAACTGACTGGTTAGTCCTTAATGTGACACAGAGGCACAAAGCTCAAAACCTGTCACATGTCAGTTACTGACCTTTTTACGCAATCATAATCTACACTTACTCTGCCTTAACCGCTTAACCGCCGCATGCCGGATATGGATAAATCCGGCATTACCGTAATGACTCAGAAACAGTGCTGGCGTGGCGCATTTCATGTAGTACGGCGCATATTATATTAGCAGGGGATGTAAAAGGATATATTTGGGCAAAAAAATTTTCTTAGTCTACTTCCGGTCTGATCACGCCGAAACAACCATGACGTATAGTAGGCCTAACATACACAAGTGTACAAACGAAGAAGTTTTACAATGAATTTTAGTCAGTAATTCAGATGTAGAGTTAGAATATAGGCTATTATAGAGATTTAGATAGTAATAAATCCGATGACGAAACATACGGGCAATTCAGGATGTAGGAAACGATTAGGCCTACGACGATGACAAGACGCAAATCAAGACAATGAGTCAGATACAGATGGTTGGCGTTGTCCAAACTTTGTATGGACGCCTAGGCCTACTTGAAAACAGTTACCCATCCTGTACCCCTTTTACGGGGTTACAGATGTGTCTGTTGATGTAAATAATTTCACAGCCGGACAATTCTGTGCTTTATTTGTTTCTTCTGATGTTATCCGCCCCTAAGTCTTTGTTACTCTATGGATATTTGTTACCTGTCCACAGCTATTTTTTTACCTGTCCACATATATTTTGTTACATGTCCACACATAATTTGTACCTGTCCACAGATATTTGACCTATCCACATATATTTTTGTTACTCTACTGGTATTTTCTGATTGTTTTGTTCTGTTTTATATGCCTGCTTGTTCAGCAAATGTAAAAAATTAATTACGCAACTAACAATAAGCCACAAAAAGTTCGCTATATTTACCAATATGGTGCGGCGCCAGGATTTTTTGGCTTGCGGCGGTTAAGCGGTTAAAGTACCTATTACAGAATGAAAACATCTTTCTCTAACTAACGTTTTACTCGTTTTCAGCTTCTAGCTTAATACCTAGGTAGCGACAAGCAACGAGTTTTGAGCCCCACCATCACATACATTGAGTGGCAATATTTATCATTGCTCAACTCTAGCTGTGAAGTCTTAAGGTGCATCGAATCATGTATATCTAATTATCTATAATCTCAAGTAAAACTACATTTTATTGTTGCCGATTTCATTAATGAGCAATCATTTTAGCAAATGTAATTCTTACAACCTTAGACGACTAACTCTGAAATTGGTATGCACTAAACAAGCAACTTTCAAGTGTTATTTTGCAATTTCTTTATAGCACAAATAACTCTTTCACAATACTGACTTACTGTGGCAGAAGTGTTATATATTTATCTGGAATGAGTCCTTCCTGATCTTTGATCACAGCGTCCCACCAATCTGCCGACACTTTCTCAAACACGGTCATCGAGTCGCCTTTCTTGAAAGACAATTCACGATCAGTACGCGCTTGAAAGTCGTATAATGCCACTGCCTCTCTGACAACCATTTCTACATCACGAAAAAAAATTAAAATCCCTAATTATCTTTTAATTGTTAAACAGCAATTGTGAATTTATCATGACAAATTCAGGAAAGGCTACCTCCCCCTCCAAATCATCAGTCAGGGCCACAAAAGATTAACAAATCTTTTAGGAAGGTGATAATTAATGGAAGAAAACAGCTGGTATGAGACGTGCAGTGACAAAACAATTTTACTGGTAATTATAATTAAAGTGACAATTGTAATTTGGTATTAATACAGCATTGTCTAATTGTCGTTTTTATGACAACAGGAAAGTTTCCGAATGAGCAACACAAGAAATTGTTAGCACAACTAATGCATCTACTACTTTAACTGAAGATATGTATTAAAAATACCAAGAATCAATAAAACAAAATTAATGCGCCGCCAAACGTTATTGTGGTATTAAGATATTTACAAGGTGCTACTAAAGCAAACTTTTACAGCAGATATTTAAGAATCTTTATGCAGCAAGCGTCTAACTTTCAGAAGAGCTATCACCTTCTAATGTGCTACATTAAGGTTAGGTAATCATAAAGTAATGCAAATAAATTTATAAGATGGAAAATGTATTTTTAGTAAGATGCCTACCATCTCCACTACAAGTGTCGTCCAGAATATCATCATCCTCAAACAGACTATTCTTTGATCCGGTTTTAATGCTGAGAAATCAAAGAATTACAAGCTCAATATACATCTGGCAATACATTTGATCAGCAAACGTCGTAATTTAAAATTAGACGAATGAAGCAAATGGGTTGATGGAAAAGTTGAATAATCGTTGAAAGGGTGACAAACTCTGAAAAGCGCCAATCTTCCTGTGACAAAATCTGTTTTAGCATCAAATGTTTTGTCAGACCTTAGTATAATTATTTTAATTCTGAAAATAAGAGTCATTTTTGAGCTTCAGAGAGCCTAATAATGATTATGAATGTTGTTATGTCTGCACTGGTTTCTTATGGAAGAACAGATTCGATTCAAAATCAATCTGCCTTTGGATGATCCAGGCTGACACTTTCATTAGTTTCTTGCATCAATATTTTTAAAAATTGAATAAAAAGTTTAAGAATGTCTGTGCTGCATTTTAGTTGGCAAAATGTTGGTCTCATTCACGTAGGCTACATGGTTTTAACAGTACCTTCCAATAGCATATTGAAGCTAAAATTTAGAAAGCAGAACACAGCTCCACAAGAAATAGTCAGAATAGAGTTTATCCACTGAGTTTAACATAGTTATTGTAGATATTGGGAAAAAATATACCACAAAGCAATATTTTACATTTTTTACCCATCTCATATATTTCAGCTTCTAGCACAATATATAGAAAGCGACAAACAATGGGTTTTAAACTCTGGTGTAACATATATAATTACATATATATACACATATCTATATATATATATAGAAATGTGTATATATATATATAATTATATATATATATCAATATGCTACAAGGGCGTTTTCTTACTTGTAGTTAACTTGAATGATGCATTTCTCGTATACAAAGCCATCGCTATTGCGTGGAAATATGTCTTCCTGGTAGATGATGATATTCTTGACGAGTTCCGTGACGTGTCCTTGATACTGAACAAGGTCACGTTCAGAAGGAACTGGAAGAAGAGTTGGACCAAGACAAATCGCCAGATTGAACGGATCCATCATATTCTCATCACTGAATTCTGAAAGACTGCAATGCAGACAAACATACATGTACGTCATGAATGCCAACTGCGTACAGCATAATCTTAGCACCAACCGGACACTGACAGTCAGGGTCAAGAACAAACAGATCTTTAATGGAAAACAGGAGTTGTAAAGTAGTGGTTTATTTATTATCCAATAGCAACAGTTATTTTTGAGGTTTTATGCAACTAAAATGGAGACCCTAGGAAATAACACAAGACAACTTTCTTTATATGAAACATGATCATGACAGTTGGTAGTCAAGTTGTCGTGAAACACAACTTCTTGCGTTTTTATATTGTACTTTCTGTGCATTGAAGTTTGTAAATTCACAGCTTTCACCATTAAATACTGCTCAGAAGGTCCTTTGAGACTAATTCTAGCACCACTTTGTACCAGAACATCCTCTAAACTTTGCTCATGGCAACAGCACACTAACTCAAAAGTCACAGAATATTATAACTTAACATTTATACAGCTAGCACATTTTCAAACTGTACATGCAGATGTTTCTTGTTTTGACATCAGTTTCAGGGTCCACTAAGCAGCGGCAATTCTGCTGGTCTATAACGAAAAATGCCACCACTCACAGTACAGAAAGCCACTGTAATCGCATTCATTTTGAGCCATTTAATGCTTACTGGTTAAGAAATGCAAAGATGTAACGCATTACAATGACGATCTCTGGTTTAATTGATGTGATCAACAGATGGCGTAAGTCGTAGATGCTTCGAGCGACCTCACTTGGTTCTGTTAAAAAGAGAATTTATGTATCATTAGATGGGTTTGCATGTCACGCTGAAAGACAACAGAAAACAATAGAAGACAATGGAGGACAAAACAATGGAAGATAACAGAAGACAACGGAGGACAAAAGAACACAACACGAGACAATAGAAGACAACATAAGACGGCACAAGAATAAAACTGATGTACATCAACGGAGTTATTTATGTCGACTACAAATAATGTTTTGTCATTTCTTTTCGTGTTGTTCTCTTGTCATAGTTTCGTTCGTTTATCCATTGAATTATTTCAATTATAATCATACCTGCAATCCTGCATTTTAAGATATCAAAATATGGTCTCGAGTTTCATTGTGCACACCATTCTTCAAAGGCACTACCGGTACATGTAGATACATAACTGTAATTATCCGCAATTCCGAAAGCATATATAATAATATATTTAAATACACACATTCTTACACAGAGTTGTTTTGTCTCGTATTAAGTAGCTATATTTAAAATTGAAGCAATGAAGTTCTGTAATAAAATTTATACTGTCTTCTTTTGTCGGCACACACACATTGAATGTACTTAGCCGATACTGAGCAACCAATAAGATGGCTAATAAAGGAGATGTCAACTTAAATTTAAAGCACAGCAACAGCCAGAGTTTGAATAATTCAATAATAATGAGTGAACAGTGAATATTAAGCAGAGACAGTTTGTGTGAATTAAGACCAGAAACAAAGGATCTGACGCATATTTCTAACCGTTGAAAGTTCGATGGCCAATGAACAACGCCAATTCGTCGAAAAGAACCGATGGAAACATAGGATCGCGTAGTTCCCGAAAGTAAAGTTTCAAAATGCCAGCCACTGAATCCATGTCCTTTCCATCCATCTTATCAGCGAAGGCATCTTTACCTGTTTAAAAAAAATCCTACATCTGCAGGTAGCACATTTTAAACCTACAAGCACAAGGTTTTATTGTTATTTCTGCATTTATAATTAAGTGTGATTGTGTAATCATGAAACATCAATTAATGTTGTTGAGCAAATGTGAAGAACTTGCTCAAGGTCTTTAAAAACATTAGTCATTTAAGATGAGGCTCAAATCTGCACATTCCGCATTACAAGGTGCACATCAAACAATCTGGTCATCACATGATAAAATATTCCCAATCACCTATTTGTCAGAGCTATAATAATGATGTAGGGCCATCAATGCTAATGCAAAATCATTCCTCATCTCTAAAAATCTTACACTCGGAAAAAATGTTTGGTTAAGGATACTGTACTCTACTAAACATTATGTATCCAAGACCTCTTCTCAACTTTCTGGTTCAGAAATTTTTTCCATTGTATTACTTCCTTTCCAGTGATAAGTTTAGCAGCTGCAGAGAAGTTATTTAGAACTGCTCCTTTCAACTTTCTCATATGTCTTAAACTTGCATTTATTTTTATTTTTGTCAACATAAACATTGGACATACATAAGCCATACATACAGCAACAGCACACATCTGATTTGCTCAGTGTACCTTAAAACCTGCACCACTGCAACGCAAATCTTGACATAGCTTTCTGAACTAACAGAGAGATTTGAATCTCCAGCCAAACTACCGTGAAACACCTTTGCAAGGAACTACTAACCTAACCTAACACCCATCAGCATTGTTCTTTCATAAAGTTAAAACAAAAACAATGCTAAAACCGTAAGGAAATGAAGAAATTAATGATGGTCATTAGTGATGACTGCTTGGTAGGAAACCAGAAGTTACCTCTTTCAAACTGATTCTTGAAATCGTTAATATCTTTCTGGGAACCAGGTATACGAAAGATTCCTTGGTGATGCATACCTTTTTATGAAACAGAAAGCAATCTCATTACAAATCACAGTTTTAAGATTAAAAGCTTGCACAGCGTTGAAAATAATTTATATCAAATCAGGTCAGAGATGCAATTTGCTGCAGTTCATACTGACACAATCCCTTAAAAATCAATATCATCATTTACCTGCATATCATAGCAATAATTTCTTGTTTCACAGGTGCTTATTTAAATATAAGCTCAAAGAGGCAATCATAGATGGGTTCAGTTCAAAATCTGGATCTGCTTGGTGATGTTTTGTCAGAGGAGAAGACGGCTATAGGCGGACGGCTGCATTGATTGGTGCTTGGAATTGGAAAGGGAGGATTTAGAATAGAATTTTAACACTTCAGCATGATCTGCATTGGTTTCCAGTCATTCTCAGTCATTCACCCTTGTCATTAGTGTGTTAATGTGATGTTTTCAGTTTGAAGTTAAGACTCTAGAGCTCAGTTCTGGTCAGAGTCAGTCCTGACAATCCCTTGCGAGATCTCAATGGCATTCTACCTTAAAAGACTTCACTCACGTTGATGCATGCCACAAAAATAAATAGCGCCTTAATGGCTGGCTGAACACACAGCCCTAAATGAACTAGTCTATAGATGCAAAATCAATTCCTATAACCACTCACCATACAGGTTTATAATTCGTACACAGCTTCGAATAACCAGAGGGATGTCGTCACCAGTTGCCTTAGAAAAAAACATACAAGTTTTATTAAAATCACATAAAGTATAACATTTACTGCTAAACAGATTAATGAAAGGAACACATACAGTGTACATACTCAAAAACATTTGAAGGCACACTTTCAAAAGGCTTCAAGCCATTTCCTCAGCAAATTTTCTTGTGGAAAGTACATTGACTCTGGTAGACATTGATAAAAGAATAACCACACACGTGCGCCTCTATGACGCAAGAACTTGATAACCAGCCTGCTTAATTATGGTTTTATTTTGTTACGTTGGTAGCCTCTCTGATGAGACACTCTTGAACTGCAGCTATAAAAATCTGCAACCACGATTAAAATTACAAAACAAATCTGCAAGTAAGATTAAGAGTACTATAATTCCTGGAGCAATATCATATCGACGGATAGCTTAAGGCATCATATGGAAAGGCAATGTAAAAATATGGTAAAAAACGTAAGGTAACGTAAGGAATGTAAACAATTCATTTATCATGCGACCCACAATCTGTAGTCTAGGCATTGTTTCTAGACAATATTTTTTGTCTGAACAGCATATGTGACTGTCATAATGTAAAAGTATACGAGGTGACAACAAATCATGTGATAGTTGACAGGTCACAGCGGCAATACAATTAAACCATTTGACAGCCCAGTGAACAATGGGAAAATAGACCAGTACAGACAAGGCTGTTTAATTATGATGAGGCATGTGTACATAGCTAAATCTTGATCAGGCTGTAACCATTTATGGATGTGACAACAATGGTACGAGTGTGCTATGCTCATACAATAACTATACAGTATACATGGTTGTGATTGTGTTATATGCAAATTCACGCTATATCAAATTTTCTTTATTGCTTTCAGCATCACACAAACATAACATCAATCCATGTTATAGAAGTGTTCAGTGCATATTTACACACATATGCATGCATGGGTAAATCGGGTATTTACAAAGTTCTGACCACTTCAAATCTGCAAAACATTAACGACAGTGGAGGAACAGAGTAAAAATTCACTCGAATGTATTCTTCCATGCTTCCACCAAAAAGCTTCGGCCGAATGTTTGGCGGAGTTTTCGCAACTTCTTTTCTTCTCGTCAGTATGGAAGACATGGATGCTGACCTGTCAAACACGATGAAAGAACAATTTGAAAAGGATTGGAGAACACTGTCACAACAGCAAAAGGAAATGGCTTGTCATTATTCACAAACCACTGTACAACATGAATAGTGAAGAGCACATTAATAAAGAAGAGAATAAGTTTATTCCCATGCGATCAAACAAAGAAATGTAAAGTACTTCAGTCGTGTACAGTAAGACCATGTATTGACTTCCGTTGTAAAATTGAGATCCTGATTTAAAACAATTCAGCAACTCAACAACTAGTTATCAAGTGAGTTATGCCGCACTTTAACAATATTAAATTGATGCAGGCATTACAGTAAAAGTTTGGCAATGCACAGATCATCATCATCATCATCATTCGCCATATGCTCGTAGGTGTCCAATGTCAACTTCGTCTTCTTCTTCCAATAGTCTCTGTCCTGGGCCAGGTGGAACAGCTTTTGTAGTGAGTCATCACACCAGTCCTCTATGTCATCCTTCCATTCCCGATGCGGTCTGCCTCTCTTATTAGTTCCGTCCATTATTCCAAAAACAAGAGTCTTAAGTTTTCTGTCATCCGTCATTCTGGCGATATGGCCGAAAAGCCCCAGTTTACGCCTCATGGCTTTTTGTAAGATTGTCTCTGATCTGTCCACTCGCTGAAATATCTCTTCGTTGGTTATTTTCTGCGTCCATTTTATTCTTAGGATCTTTCTGTAGCATTTGTTCTCAAATGCGAGGATCCTTCTTTTTATCGAGGCGGTGTATACCCATGTCTCGCAGCCATAAAACGCTGTGCTGAAGATGGCAGGATTCAATCCTTCAGAAATGCATGTTTGTGTCAGTTGTCTTTCTCGAGTACAAATTCTACATACAGGTTCTGACTGGATACAGACATAGTGTATGCATCAAGTACTGCTCTTCTGTCCACTTCATCAGACAATCAAATCTCAGTATGTACATAAACACCTTTGAGGGCTTAGTCACTATCTCAGCAAAGGCGAGAACAGCTTTGTGCAAGTTGGCAGTTCAATTCAGGCACTTTCATGGGTGGAATTGATGTCTGAAAAAAGAAGATATCAATGTGACCAGAAGCATAAATTGCCTGGAACTATATAGAACCACTTTTACCCTTAACTAAACAGCAAAGTAATTGCACACAAATCAGAGTACAGTTCAAGAACCTTGTATGTATGTATGTATATATATATGAACATTATATAGCGACTTACAATAACCTCACGAAGGCGCTTAACGCAGCTACCGGACAGTAGCTGCATTAAGCTTCACTCTAGGAAGATCACATTTTTAGCTTTCTAGCCACACTAAGAACTACATAAATCATACACTGCTGTATATCAGCTTGCCCTCTTAACACAACCCGTGATCCATTGACAAACACAGTAGCGGTGACTTGGGACCACAAATGAGTCTGCACTGTCTATAGAGCATGTGTTTAAAAATAGACCTTAATGTCTGAAGTGCACCATGTTGGTCGCTGTCCATGAGAGCTTTCTCCATGTAACTGTACTTGGCCTGAAGACGTGCAATCAAGTTACAAGTACGCTGATATTCACAAAACTTCTGAAAATAAATGCACATAAATACATGTAAAAAGTAAATAAAACGATGTACATACCGTCTTTACTTTTTACCATTATTAAGAAAACTTCAAACAAGTGTAAGGTAATAGAGAAATGCGAAAGTGGTGTTTAGTTAATTAGTTAACAGGTAAAATGCAGTTGTAAATAAAATGATGCACCCTCTCCATTTTTATCACTATGAAAATTTAAAAAATGTGCAAGGTCGTACAGAAATGAGAAAGTGGTGTGTAGTTATTTAGTTATTAACAGGTAAAATGCAGTTGCTTGATCAAAAAATTTGAAGTCCATCAATTGAGATATTACAGCGAGTTTTGATCCATTTCTTGAAGGAAGAAAGAGTTTGAACATTGAAGAAACATTGGTAGTCAGTTCCGTTCATTTGGGGGAGGGGGGCAGCTGTGTGACATGCACTGGAGCCGAAGACAGTCCTGCATCATGGATCAGCGAATAGACCCATCCCTGGAGATAGTTAAGCTTGTGGGACGTTAGGAAGGACCAGTGATTGTGGAAAGTAAGAATGCTTGAGGAAAGAACTCAATTGGTCAGACACGGACACAAGCAAAAATAACTAATGTTAGTGAGATAAACAAACAAATTAGAATCAATGTTCAGTGTTATTGATTTGTAAGAACCTTACTAGAAATTGCTACACAGTCCATGGGTAAACCACTATACCCAGACCCATACTATAGCAGCTGCATCATTAGTAGACCTTTACAAAGTCACATCTTTGCACGAGGCCAATATGACTTACGGTGAAATAGAGTTCTTCTGCCTCAACCTTCTCTGACTGTTGTTTGGCTTGATCCAGAGCAGAAGTCTGAGATTCTGGTATGCCATCTTGGAACAAATGAGAAACGTCAATGCTAGGGTCTTTCACGTTGCTCAGAAATGTTGTACCGGTCTTTTCAAGCAGTTTTGACGCCTGAAAGAAGAAATTTAACTGCTTAATATTATAACGCTTGTAAGAGCCCTCTATAATATCATGTGTGTGTGTGTGTGCAATGCATTTTCAAAAGCATTTAATCACTGATCAGTTCGGTTATACACAGTTCGGTGGATGCAATCCACCATGTCCATTTCACATGACATGATACACATGTCAGACCAGGTACTTCAACTTTGCAGAGGCAAAAATCTAAGATGCCGACTGACTGGTCACCTCATTTGTAATATGTACATTGTACATGAATGAAAAGTAGCACAATATAAAGATTTGGCTGCTTATGTAGCACCTTTTAAAAGTCTCTGAGCATTTTGTCCACATGGATGGCTTAGTGACTGAATAGGTGCGACTTCAGATGATCTTAAAATGACAGCCATGCTTGTCGACCACTTTTTTTATTCTGTGTCAAGACATTTGCAAGCAGACTTAAAACCCAGAAGTCTTCTAGCTAAGGGTATTTTTTAGCAGCACTAAAGAAATATCTGTCTTCTGACCTCATTGCTCTCTGAGACAAGCGTTCTTAGTCGTTCTTGGATGGCCCCCAAGCGATCCAAAATGTCGTCCTGCAGGGTTTCCTCAACACTCAGCTGACACACCTACAATGAAATCAGCAACAGAGGTAATCAATTTATTAAATTCCATATCATGACAGCATTTACTGCAGAGAAGTGGCTGAGCCTAGAATCTGCACAGGTGGGAGCTAGTGGGTGGCCACAATTTATCAGGGTAGCTGCAAAATAATCAGTATAATAACAATGATGAATAAACAGAAGCACGTAATTTGAAACAGACAAGTCTTAATTTTAGACCTTAATGACATCAAAAAATCGACAGAAACAACTGATCTGGACAGTAGGCCATTGCATTTTTGCATGGGTGAAAATTTTTGTTAAAATTTTTATGATGCACCCCTCCTATATTGTTTCTAATGGCAAAATATGTATGTACACCAAATTTTAGATAATTTCATGATGTTTTGACCCCCGCCCAGCATGATTAACTGATTTAGTTAACAAATCTTCGTTTTCCTACATTATGATCATGACAAAAATCTTTGTAATTCAACAGTTTATTATACAGAAAAGACAAACTACATAATATACAGTAGGCTAACTAACAAGTTTGGTAATAGTGCGTACAATATACACATAACCCAATAATGTAAAATCACTTTACTGGGTTTTAAGGTTTTTGTGGAAGAGAAGGTTAATTGCTTTAGCCTAATGTCTCTTTTTGGAAGTTGGGAATTTCGTTGCATTGATATTCGACCATTTGCAATAAAATCGTCTTTGTCTTCGTATCATTGGTTACACTAGTTGAAAAGTCTTGGCATGGGCGGAGACTTGGGAGGAGACTTGGACGGGGGGGGGGGGGGAACGAAAGAGTGGCGCCGAAGGAAGGACGCAAAATTTTGGGCTGACGAATGGCTGAGCCGCCGACGAAATTTTCCATTTTTGCAGACCAAAATTTCTTACACGACTTTTTTTAGTAATCCGGCCGACCATTTTTCCCATCAAAAAAAGTTGATGACCATTTTTTAGTCATCCGGCCGAAATCTCCAAGAAAAATATCAATTTTCCCGTTAAAAAGTTGATGACCTTTTAAAGTAATTTATTCGCCAGTGTATATGCAGTGTGTCTTCGTGAAGTGTCCATGCCCTAACACTCAAAAATGGGGCTGGGGACAAATGCATGGGCCGTCCCCACAACACATTCATTGGGGGGATCGTCCCCTGTTCCCGCCTAAGTCTCCACCCATGGGTCTTGGATTAGTTTCACAGCTCATTACGACAGATTATTCACCACTTTGACATGCCGCACATAATATATGAATGAAATCATGGGCGGAATTTGGTTTCCTTTCTTGGGGTGGGGGCCTAAAACTTGGGCTTCTGTTGGGGCGGAGACTTAGTCCAGATCGAGCGGCGCCCAATTTTTTTCTCGGCCAAAAAAGTTGACATTTTTAGCCATCAATTGCAGTTTCCTTTGTGAAAAGAGCCATTTTCACGAATATAATTATTATCGAGCCTGGGCCTTCTTGTGGGTGGGGCTAAGTCCGGGAAAAGATACCATTTTCATAGTAAAAAAACTGACTCTGGGCCTTCTGGTGGACTTAGCTTCTCCCTAGCCCCTGATAAACTCCGCCCATGAATGGAGTTGGTGTTTTAAAAGGTAGAGCAAAAAATGTACAATTTTCTACCATGTTGTCAATGTCCGTTTTGAACATAAAACTACTTTTGAGGTGGGCGGGGGTCAAAACATGACCTACAGACCTGAAAATTTGCAGGCAAATATGTTTTAGTAATAGAAACAATACGGCAGGGGTGCACATGGAACATTCGAAAAAAATATTTTTTGCAATGGCCTACTGGACAGGAATGGACCAGCAATAGAGAAAGTCCAACAACTGGATCAGCGGTTTACTTGACTATACGACACCTTGAAAACTGTTCTGAGTTTCACCAATTGCTCAAGACTGCTTTTCTTGCTTGGCCTGGGTCAGAAGCACTGTGAGTAGAGGGATCTTGAAGGAGTGCCATAAAAATTCTGATTGATTAATTGATTGATTGTAGGTGAGATACGGTGAATGCTCTGATTGATTGTAGGTGAGATATGGTGAATGCTCTGGTTCTCGATTCGCTACGTTCTCTGTGTATTCTGGACTGCAATTTCTGGCAGAATGCATTTGAGACCATCCCAACACTGATGAAGCTAGCACGCAATTGTGAGTCGGGTAAAGGTTTTTAAGTCTGCGCCGAAAACTGCAAACAAGTACGGCCAACATAAACATAATCCTTTTACGTATTGGCAGCCCGTGCGCATTTCAGAGCACAAGACTAACGTGATCTAATTCATTGTGCGCCTGTTGAGCCTCTGCCTGTTGCATTCCAAAGGTGTCAATAAGAATATTTAGAAGGAAAAAGCAGTCTACTGTGAATCTCTGTTTTGCCTTAACAGCATTTATAAATTAGTTCATGAAACACTTTAAGCAATTGCTTTGCTTAAGTGCAATCAGTCTTTTGAACCCCACTTGTCCTATTCAGACCGTCTTCATCACGTGCATGACAGTGATCAAGAAATCCCATCACACTTCCAGTACTTTTACACTGACTGACAGAACAGCCCCAGGATAGAAGAACTTTACAAATAATATGA
Organism: Lumbricus rubellus; assembly: GCA_945859605.1. Taxonomy (NCBI): domain Eukaryota; kingdom Metazoa; phylum Annelida; class Clitellata; order Crassiclitellata; family Lumbricidae; genus Lumbricus; species Lumbricus rubellus. Next base: position 32,261,634 of record OX243815.1, on the reverse strand, counting down.
TGCAATTTTCTGAGAACATTCAAGAAACAAGTTTTAACACCAAAAAATTCAATTCTCTCTACCTTGTCTCCTTGATGAGGCTGAAAGTTAAACTTCAGCGGCACTGCAAACGGAGTACTGTATCTTTCGAGAAAGGACTGCTTGTCGGTGGTTTGGTCAAGGCCACGGACCTGTTGGTTAATGAGATTGAGGCAGCCTTTACGAGATAAGAGAATGCCGTCTTCAGCCGACATGTGAACGTGCATCGCCTGATTTAACGTCTCGTAATAACCAAAGTCAATCGTCTACAACAGCAAAATTAAATAACTCTTCAAAAATAGTTTCAGAAAACAGACAACTGCATCAATGGCCGACTTTCTAATTCACACACACTTCATTGTGTGACTAATTAAGAGAATAAAATTATGAGGCAAAGTCTTTCAAACTGCAAATAGAAACTTACAATTCAGTCATTCATTCACTCATTCATTTACCCTAATGACTGAATCTTCCACAGCTTAAATGCAGCTGTGTGCAACATTGTCATTACAACAGCTTGATATAAATAAAATAAGAATATACCAAAAATAAATACATAAAATAAATGTTCAAAGAAGAGCAGATATAGAAGAGGAAAGAAATTAGAAAGAGAGAGAATTATAGAGAGGGATAAGCAGGAAACAAATTTCAGTTTTTTTCTTCACATTTCGGCGCCATTCAATGGAAACCAATCAATTTCAGTATATCTTGTTCCGTCAAGTATGTTGTGCAAGTTTATGAATGTGTGTTAAAAGGTACTGCACAGATACCGAGACACATTTATGCACATACACATTAGGGCATAGCCGGGTGCCGTTTTTCAACCGAGTACCGGGTCCGGGTAGTTTTAATAAAATCTGCCGGGTCCGGATACCGGGTCGGGTATTAAAAGTAATGGTTAATCTCTAAACTGAGTAGTATGTCTCCACTTTGAATGCTGTCAAACGAACACCACTCAGTTTGTTAGTTTCCTTTGGTTGAATTGAGTAAAACTCTTTGTGTCAGAGTTCTACTACAGTTGAGTTCTGCCAAGGGTTATTTTCGTGAGAGGTGCCAGTAATATCTGTTCATGAGCTCTGTGGATAGAATCATTCTACAGTTAAGACATGCTGACCTGTCCAGACAGGCAAGAGGAGGTCAGAGGTCCATGATAAACAGTCCTGTTCTGTGGTGTATGCACTGCAGTCAAAACTACATGTAGATGTATTTAAAAGTGCACCATCCTTTAATCTGTGAGATGTATAGTTGTATACTTGGTCATATTAGGGAGGGGGCCTATTAAGCTTGGCTGCAGAAGCATATCAACAGGTGGAAGGTTATCCCTTCTGACAAGTCCTAGTAGTCTTAGTGTCTCTGACTTGAATGAGAGTGTGACAGATCAAACAGACTTTAAAGATAAGGGATTAACAGATGACCACTGGCTGACCTATATAGCTATGGTCAGTGAGCAGCACCTACATTATATATACATGAATATATAATATGTATGTACATATGTACATGCATATATACACTCTTCTCTCTACTTCTTCACCTTCTACCACAGTTCCTCCCCCTCCTCCTTCATCATCTGTCTCTTCTGGGTTAGATATTTCAAACAGCCAAGCAGCAGACCTGTGGAAGAGGAAGGGGTAATAGAAGAGAAAGAGGAGGAAGGAAGAAGGGGAGAAAGCATGAAAGAGGGTGTCACTCTTCTATTTAATTATATATATATTATATATATTATTCCTCTTCCCCTTCACTGTGTATCACTGTTCCGCTCAGGAAGGGGTAGTAGAAGAAAAAGAGGAGGAGGAGGAAGGAGGAAGAGGAAGGAGGAGAGACAGCATGGAAGAGGGTGATACAAACTCTCCCCTACTCCTCTTCCTCCTCTTGCTGGTCCCCTGTTTGAAATAGGATAGTCTAATATAAAGCAACCATCAGCAGGCTGTCTGTTCTGTGATTGTCTGTTCATTGTACTACAATGTACAATGCCCAGTTGAAAGATCTTGCAGGTTAGCTGTTAAGCCCTTTGATGTGTGGTATGCTATTCATAATTACCCACCCGGCCCGGAAGGCCTTTCATCACCGGTTCCGGTTATCTGCCGGGTGTCAAATACCCGGCATTACCGGTTAACCGGGTCAGCACCCGGCTATGCCCTAATACACATGTGCATACAGCTGAATTAGTGTCTCATACTCTGACAAATACTAAACACTCATGATTAGATTTCTCTACCATAGTCTTGAATTGTATCAAGAAATTTATAAGCGCCTCTCACAGTGCACAACAATCAATTTTATAAAATAACATTTCATGGAAATAGTAGATTTATCCACCATTGTACATGGATGTGGTCAAGCTTACGTCGATGAGTTCATTGACGTTTTCCATGAAGTACTTCTGAACGGATGTGTTGGCCGCCTCTAGACATAACAGGTATTCGTTGCGAGACTTCACTGCCTTCAAGCTGCATTCCAAGTGCTTCAGCTGCTTCTGCATGAGCAAAGTTTAACTGACTGTAATGCAACATTAATGCAACGTTGGGGTGCAGTGGTATAGTGGGTATGTTCGTCGCCTTGCAACCAAAAGGTTGCAAGTTCGAATCCACCTCAAGTCGCCATGTAAGGACCTTGGGCAAGTCCTTCACTTACAATCGCTCAGCGCTTCGGCGTGAAATTCCGATGCAGTGTCCGCTCTGCAGTCGGGAGTGCCTCGAGTAGAAAGCTTGAAGGGGCGCTATAACAAGTGCACATACAAACAAACATTACGATTGTGCATTTATTAGACATTGCTGTAAAAAATAGTTCTCAGAATCACAGTTTACAGTTGAGGAATATATTTACAAAGCATAGCCAGCTAATAATAATAATATAGTCCTGCATGAGCCGCAGTTTTACAGATAAACACTAACAATGAAAGCAAAGGGTGTTTCAATGCCAAGGTTCCTGTCAGTGGTAGTGGGACTTTGAACAGGGAAGAGGCTTCCGACAGCTGGACAACATCACATCATGAGGAGAATACCTTCACATGGCATAACATAAAAAAATAAATGCTTTGAAATATACACATCCCCCACTCTACGCTCAGACACTTGCAGCATTCTGAATGCATTAAAGATTTACAATTATATGATGTACTAATAACACTTCTCTTATACCAACAGGAAACCCTTTGAATGATGTAAAGCATGTCACTTAATCAACAAACCATTAACATACCTGACAAATATTCTATATACTTCCTAGCCTAAGTGGTGTTAAAGATCATTAGGAAAAACAAGCTCATCTCACTTTACATTAGTCCTTGACCATTCACCATCGGCAGGTTTTCACGATAATTAGAGTAAAGAGTCGAATGAATGGAGACCCCACATTGTGTTGACATTAGGCAGAACATGTTTACAGGTCCTAAGTGGTCGACAGTTGCAAAAGTAATGCACAAAGAACTCAACGAAATGAAGTCTGCAGCCTGAGCTTACACTCGCTGACAGGTAATGCCTCACAGATAGGAGAAGAAAAAAGCAAGAGCGATATAACATGCACCAAATCTTCAGCACTCAGCAGTTAAAGGCTTAGAATTGGCTTCCTCCATACTTTCCTGCTTAACCACTTAATCCATTATTTTAATTAAATTCTTACATCTCTCCAAACAAGCATGAATAAAATGAGCAAGGAGTCCAAAATGAAAGATCTTTTAAATCAGAATAAGATATGACCTGCACCGGATTTGCACGAGTTATACACTGTTTGCTTACAATAGTTATACACCGTTCGCTTACAATTGAAGCTGCAACAACTCTGATAGATACATGCATTAAGAGCATAAATGCTCCATGGCTGACTATGGCATTGCCATTTCATATCGTATTGTATTGCCATTTCATATCATATTGTATCCATAGATTTATATAGCATCTCTCGGGGAAACTCCGGGGAAAAGAATTGCCTTTAATGAACGTGAGACTGATGAGGAAATGCTCGTCATTAGTTTCGCCCATAGGGAGGAAGATAATTCCAAATGGAGGGACCAACCACAGCAAATGTCTGATGTTGGGCAAAAGCAGTCTCAGTCCTGGGAACAAAACGATCAAGATGATGAGCAGAGTGCTGTGGGCAAGATAAAGATGTGGATAACGTCTTGCCTTGCACATTAAGTTTGAGAGCAGCTATCTAGGGACATTTCTAAGCTGTGGTTTGGAAACCAGAAATACGATCTTGTAGAGAATTGATGCAGTGAAAAGTAGTGAGTGCTAGACTACAAACATATATGTAGAGTCACTGTTAACTACTGTTACCGCTTATAAATGCATTTACGCAAATTTAAATCAATCCTGTATAAATCAGTCAGAAAGACCGAAGACGTGGCTCGGCTGATCTATTGCACTCTAGATTTAGCCAAAGAGATTCATGTGGAAAGATCTGCATTGGTTGCATTCGCAAAAATATATTGAATTTAAAATAATAACATGCTCGACTTTGCTCGTGCACAATTGTCAGAAATTCTCTGTTCCATTTTTTTTATCTCAAGAAGCTCAACATCCCAGCATCTTCCATACCTGGTCATAGCTTTCTTCACTCTCCCACACGATGCAAAGTCCTTAGTTTTCCCACGAACCCAAACTTCCATTGTCCAGCATAGATGTTTTGCTGTGGTTGGTCCACCCCCCGGAATAAGTCACATAAAAACCTGCAATGTAAACTCCTCTGCATGTCTTTGCTTCTTTTCCACAAGTGCATGAATAACATTTCTGTTTGATGTGTTAGGCTGGAATTGCCTCTTACAAATCTCTAAAAGTGGCTCTATATAAATTTACAATTATGTCTGCAAACATACGAAGTGCTTACACAGTACATCATGACGTTAACAATCTTTTTTCTGAAATATATATTCACACAGTCAATCAATGAGAAAACGTAATCATCAAACCTTTTCTATTTGTTTTTCCAGATTTCTTAGCTTCCTCCTGAGCATTGCGCTTGGTTTATCCGTCGACTGGTCGAGTCTCGTTCGCTCATCTTCGACGAGCGTCAGTTTAACCTCAGCCTGAACGCACTCTCCGTGGTACTTCTGATACGTCTTCAAAGACTAGAATTTAAAAACACAGCAATCATATCATTACATGAACATCACACCACCAGTAACAACGCTATGCAAGTCCTCTCATTTGCAAACAATTATATATCATTTAGAAATTTTTACAATAATAATGTTATTATTGGAAGTTTTCGCATCACATTATATGGTCATGATCAATATTGCAAAACAATTTTTAAGCTTTGTTCCAGCAAAGGCTAATCAACTAGAAACCCTAAAGCCTGTAAGGGCAGATCGTTACAGCTCTAGCACCACTCACTCAGCCAAACTATTGAATGAATTTTTTAGCTAAGCATCATAAGCATGCTCTATCAGGCTCTCTGTGTCTGTCTCTGCCTCTCTCTCTCCCTCATCCAGATCTAATGATAAGAGTTAGAGATGAATCCATGTGCTTTGTAATCACTTTGAAAGCACTTAATGACCTCATCGCAAACAATATCTCCGACTTCTGCATTCACACAGCAGAAAAATGAATATATAGCTTATAGTCCACATTGAGAAATTTACTTGCTCTGCAGTCTTCTATGGTGTTTGTCCACTGACCTTTATTATTATTAATATTATCATTAGTAGAAGTATAATAGATAAAAAGAAAAGCAGATATTGAAAATACTTAGGCTTTATTTTTTCATGTCACTTACAGCTTGAAGTTCTGTCAAAACGCGAATAAGTTCCTCGTGGCTTGAGACAACCATTTCACGGCACTGTTACAGAGAAAACAAATACGACTCATCTTAATAAGTTATCACAACATTCTGCTTTATTTCTCTCAATTTCCCATGTTAACTAGAGTAGATAATGCAAAAGAAAGTTTCTTGTTTTCCTGATCAATATATTATCTGGTTTTGGATCATCACACCAAAGGTCTGCAGACAAATAAAAAACTGTTAGTTTTACGTATATTGTATGTACATAACTATTTCTTCTCTTTATAACATCATCGCTTCCCAACTCTGCCTGTGTCAGATCTAATCCATTCTTAGCTGTCCAGCTCAACTCGTAGCCAAAATGCCCAAATACTTGCATTCAGCTGAATACATGCAAGATTATATACTACCTTGGCTATCTGCTGCTGAGCATATTGCTTCTAAGATCATGCTGACATATGCCTCAATTGTATACGCACTATTTCAGCACCCATCAAGGAGAGCTGTGTTCCAGTCTCAATGCAGATGGGTCAGCAATTGTCGTTTCTTGCGGCTCATACAGAAATGCAGACCTGTGCCATTCTATCGCACTTCAACTCGAGTCGATTGTGCCTTCTTCTGTTAGAACAGTCTTCCAACGCACTTACACACTTGCCCTCAATTCTGTACAGCAACCATTTGCTAATAGTCTTGAAATGCACCTGTTCAGATCTGCTAGACAGTTGTAAGTACACTGCTTTTATGATGCACTTAAAATGAGCCGTTATTTAAGCATATGGATATAAACAACTACACATAAAACATACATAAAACTAGAATCCCCTGGTGTCCTCTTGGACATCATATAAATCTTATCTTGCTTATTTACTGATTTCGACAATGGCTCATAAAGGCTCTCACGTTGGTTGCTCTCCTCAGTGGAAGAGGTCTCGTGGGAGTCCGCGAGATACATGGTTGTCCTACGTCTCAATGGATCAACGGCACATTGACGTCTCTGAGGTCATCGGAGAAGGCATGCTTCATGAATGAATGAATCATAAAGGCACACATAAGCATTATAATATATTTTAAAGTCAAACTACATGCGCTAGCCTACTCACTCTTTTGTAAACACGCTGTATGTAGTCAGAGAGTTGGTTCATCTGCAGCGCCATCTGTGAGTTGTACAGTTCACCCAATGTCCCATGATCGCTTCCCAACTTGCGTGTTGTGCCGAGCAGCGTCTGCCAAACGGTATATGTTGAGTAGTCTGGCCACGACTCACGTCTGCAATGATCACAAGACAACATGTACACATCTGGTAATGTAAGAAGACATTTATAAAGGACCACTGAGAAGTGACCAAAATGTCACAATGATTGGCAACAATATTCGGGTCATCATGATTAATCATTAAAAAAAATAAAAAATCCTCTTCAACTGATAATTTAATTTCATCCCTAAAATAAAAATAAAAATAAAAATCTCGCACCGTCTGCATAAATTACAACCGGATTTTCAGCTGCAGCTTCAGTGCATCTCCTCAAATATATATCTGCAGTATAAGTCTGAAAGTTTGTCTTCTTGTTTGTATGTCCATCTGGCTAAGGGCTCTCGAATGGAACACTCTAGAGGGGCGGGACAGAGAGAATGGAAAGAAGCAGGACTGTGAAGGAGAAAAGGAGGGTGGGAAGGTGGGAGAGAGGAAGTGGAAGGAAGGGGAGGGGTGGAATGTAAGTGGAGGGCAAAGAAGGGTGGGAGGAAAGAGGAGAGTGAGGGAAGGTAAGGGGAGGGGTAAAGGAAGAACTAGCTCTAATAGGGGCCACTAATTATCTGCAGCACACTCCTTAACTATATTTAATTATATATATATACATAAATATATACCAATATATATATATATAAATATATATATATATATGATGGTTCTCTGCCCAAAGGTAGGTTCATTGGCATTACGCCCCTGGGGATGAATAAAACATTGAACACACACACACACACACACACACACACACACACACACACACACACACATATTTCCACTGAATTTTTTGCTACTCACTTCATATGTATCAGAACTAGGCTAAGCAGAATCATATAAGTAACTCCCCTAATTTCCTCTACAAACCATTACAACTAATTTTGTTATAATATGCCTACTTCTTTTTAAATAATTACTACAAGGTTTACAATAGTCCTATTCCATATGTCTGCCTTTCCAAGGTCTTACCTAATTCCAAGGCCTGGAAATGAGATTTTTCCTTGACAAAGCCAAATCCAAACAAAATCTCGCTAATCCCACACTAACTGTAATCAAATCCGGGCGAGTACGCCGAGCGCTGTCGGCTGCCTTTGGCTGCTCAGTTGGAACGTTTTGAGTTTTTTAAGCTTCTTTCCCAGTTGTTATTTTTTGCTAATGCATTAGACGCTTGCAGATGGAAAATATTTGCAGAAGAGCCATACTGCAGAAGAGAGGAGATTACTCGATTAGAACAGGAAAAGCTCCTGAGCCACATTTCACAATTTCCTTGGCCGCTGCAAGACAAGTTTTACTAGGACAACATATAATTCTACCAATTGCTAAATCTACACTATTTGAATGTAGTTTTGTTGATTTGATGTATATTTAATTAGATTAGCTGTGCAGGGGCGATTTTTATAATCTACTCTAGTGATCCTGTTATAGTTCGCAAGAAATACATTTATGATGTACTCGTTGTATACAATGCAATGCATGTATACTTGTCATGGGTGCAAATAAAAATGATTTGCTGAAACGTATTTCATTGATTCACAGTGACAACAACAAAGATTCAACAGTCAAAAAATCAACATTAAAAGCCAAAAGCTAAGGAGATCCTGAGTGGCCGCTCGCCACGCCGGCAACCCGGGTTCAATTCCCGGTCGGTCGGTCGGTTTATCAGAGATTAATTTCTCGGATCTTTACTGCGGGTGGCTCGGTCGCAATATAAACGTGGAGTAAGAGGTTGTACTCTACCTCCGACACTAACCATCTTGGATATGAAACAGTGTCGTTAAGCCCGAAGTACACGCCAAAAGCTAAATATTCCAAGCTAATGCTAACTGAAAATCTGAGACATCTGATCTGCATTCACAGTTAACACAGATGATCAAAAACATGTCAGTAACTGATGCTCTAGGTCGCAGCCTTCTCAACTTTCATCAATTTTTACCTGGTTAGCAAATTATCATGTATGACTCTTCTCAACTTTCATTGAACCTAGTTCGTCTTATTTGTCGGATCAAGTTTCTAAATATCACATTCCTAATTTATGTCTCTCAAGGTTTTCAATCAGATTGGAAGAGAAACAAACACACAGGCACGCACACACGCACACACACAGGCACTCATGCACGCACACCCATATGGGATCTTTCACAAAAGGAGGTCTTGGGCAAGTGCATTAAGTCCAACCCCAAATTAAATGTAACAGGAGGACATGTAATTAAGTCTACAGTACAATGATGGCGATAAGAAATGCTAAATGGCAACAGCTTTCAATAAAAAAAAGCATAAAGCCAATGCTGTAGAACAGTGTACAGCCTTAACACTAAGTGAAGCGTAGAAACTGGACCAAATAAAAGCACCAAGGATACTTCAAGTTCTTACCAGGTACTATTTAGGAATTAAACCACTAACCCTAGATTAAAGGACACCACTGCAGCAAAGCAGGAATGGCTAAAGTCAACTCACAACTCATGCATGCCAGCCATAAAACCATTAGAACCTCTTCAGCAACACACAAAGGGTTATCATGACCACATAAAGATGGAGATTACAGAGGATTAGTAATGGCACGAAACACACACACACACACACACACACACACACACACGTGCACACACACACACGTGCACACACACACACACAGACTCACATACACTCTCTCTCACACACATTCAACAAGTCTGCTTTCAAGATTACCCAGGGCCAGTCTTATTGTTCAGTTTCCCAGGGTCTGCTATTCCATTCCAGGTTTCGTTTGGCTATATATTCATCTGACTGAAAATGATATTTAAATGCATTTGAACATCCTGTGTCTGCTAACTTAACTGACACACTGACACAGCCAACCTCGGAAGACAAAAATGAAGCTCAGTGCAATCCAACTCATTGTGGAAATCACAGAAGAACTGGTTGACCTCTAAACCCACAATGGTAAATGACACCATTTAAAGCCCCAGGGGCAGACTCAAAGAAAACAAATAGGTAAATCAATCATGTCTAGTAACAGTGCTAGAATTCAGAATAACATAAACAATACAATTTTTAAAATACACAGAAGCACAAAACAGATTATTGTTTACTTTTGTCTTTCGTTTCGATGGCGTGTCATTGTTTGTTTGACGAGCTTCTCCATGCTGTGTGCATATTCCGTTTCTACCTCCGCTCTTCGACGATAGAAGTCTTGCAGTTCGCTGAGAATCAAGACATGCGTCTCCAACCGGAAGTCGAGACATTTCACCTGCTCCACCAACTGCTGACGAATATCTGCAAACGCAACAGCCAACAAAACATTACATTAAATACAGCGTATTCAAAAGAAAAGCCATAAATCCATATACAGCAGGTACACTACACTCTGCCATTTTTACATAAAAAAGCCAAAATAACCCCATATAATGACACATTTGGAAGCCAGATTAAGAGCTAATTTTTTTAAATAAATCAGCATCACAAAATTTTATTTTCAAGCACTGTATAGTATCTAAGTAAACAACTAAATGCTATTTAAACTAGGGTATAAAGTTTTAAAACTTGAATGAATTTTCCTGATAAGAATAAACTTGTGTGACTTGCACCAGCAAACATCCAGCCTGATTATATAGCAAAGTTATCCATGCAAGTTCTTTCAGAAACCATTTAACATACTGCAGGTCTCCTTTAAAAATCAACTTATAGCCATGGCTTGGGGAAGGGTACATGCAACAGCCGAAAACCAGCAGTTTCAGACGTAAGAAAGCAGCTTGTAATTTGCTAAGCTGAAGTTTGTGTAGGAAGCATTCTTTTCATCCACTTTTCCATTGGTCCCATCTCTTCCCAATTTAACCCGAAAGGTTCTTATGCTTCAGCCATGATGTGGGAAAAGAGAGTTACATGAGCCATTGAGCCTACATCACAATTAAAGCCAATTTCAACTGTCATAACACCAAAAGAAACTGTAGACCAAATGCCACTGGTTGGCTGTAAAACCATAAATAATCCCAAGTGATAGAGGTCGTGCAATGTGCACTTCACAGGACCTTCTTTAATTGGCACATAATCTACCAAAACAATGTAAGGTTCCAAAAAAGCAAGCCACACTGCACAAACTATTTCTATCATTCCCTTGTGTGGCTCAATTGCCAATCACTAGGTACAAGTCGTTAATAATAATAGTCTGTGGTCATCAAAATTAACAACGACGACAAAGACTTCCTCTCCTTTAAACTACTCAGCTTGAATTTTCTTCGTATTGCAAGCTTATATGCAAGTGCATTTATATTATGCGTATGTATGTAATGTACAGGTATGTGTCTGTGTGTGCACATGCATTTGTGTTTTATATGCCTGCATCCAAAAAAGCAAGACAGAATACAACTGGTGACTTCTCAGAGCATATTGTATTGTGCAAACTAATATAAAAATACAAAAGTGCACAATTTATATCTAGTCAAATTGAATCACTATTTAACATCTTTGTCAAACTAGGAAAACCCTCGACTGAGAAAGAGGCAGTGAACTCTCAGTCATCAGTGAACTCAGTCATCGCCAACGGTTTCTAGTTAAAGTGATATTGCTGAGTCTATATATGTCATGAGACTTTTCTTCCAAAGCTCATCGTTGTCAAATGACTAGCATCATGAACTGATAACGATGATGGCGAACAAGATGTCAATGATGATAATGATGGCGAACAAGATGTCAATGATGATGATGATGGCAATTATGAAAATGATGATAATAATAATGATGATGATGGTAATAATGATGATGATGAGAATGATAGCATCAATACCAAAACCTGTTGAAATCATCTTTCCTAGTGATGCTGAAATTGTCTATTAATTATTAGATTTATTTTGCCAACTTATGATCAATAACAGAGGATTGGAAAGACAGCAGAGACGTAGTACCATACGCTGTTGTCTGTTCACCTTGACAATGGTGATATATTCCCATCGCATCATCCAATCAAAAGTATCATTATTTGTGGACAACTTTCATTCCTGTCATTTATCATTCTCTCCTTCTCTGTCTGTCTGTCTGTCTGTCTGTCTATCTGTCTGTCTGTCTGTCTGTCTGTCTGTCTGTCTGTCTGTCTGTCTGTCTGTCTGTCTGTCTGTCTGTCTGTCTGTCTGTCTGTCTGACCTCATATATGTTGTGGGCGTCTTATGTCTTTTATCAAGTCAGTTCTCATTCCTTTGTCAGTACCTGTGAGAGTCTGTTTGCATGCATGTCAGTTGGCATGCTGGTTTGTTTGGGACAATGACTCTATAAAAGTTTAATTTAGTCCAGACATCACTTCAGTAGATGCCCAGGGTGTCACCAAATCAAATGCAGATGTGAAGTTTTTAATGGGGAAAGCCCCACCTCAAGTCCCACGATCTCTCCATATAATTACATGCCATTTTAACGCTTATTTCTCACCTGAAATGCATATCAAATTACATGCACAACATTGCACACGCTGTATTGAACAGCGTAACAGCTCAGTAATAACGCTGCCATTGCTCAACTGTATATATATAGTGAGCTGGATGCTTTGTGTACATTGAGTTGATCTCCTGCTGAAGAATATATTAAATTGACTATAATTATTAGTCTGGGTTAATTTTGTATAATTTGGTTGTAGATCTGCGTCTTTGGCGTTATAAACAAAGTGTTCGTATAACCAAGTTCTGCACAAACCATGAATTTACTTGCCTCGTGCATATCAATGCCCTAGCAACCCTGAACCACCAGCATCATGGGACAGCTTTCCACACAAATGTAGATCACACACTACACCCTGATTTCAGTTTATCCATAATTGCTGTCTGGTTGTGGTCTACTCGATATAAATACTACTAATATCAACACATGAACTAAATAACATAACAATTTAATTAATTAATTTTAAATTTCCTTATGTAATACACATGCCACAAGCCAAACATGGCATATCATCAATCTGAAGCAATCTCTGAACTTTTGAGTATGAACTGAGATATCCTAATTGCATTTACCGGTACATCAAAATTCCATGCATGAAACCTCAATTTCCTCAGATCAAAGAAGACTTCATTTAAACAAAGTGGTACCATCAAATGGATTAAATACGATTAATACGTTAATCATAATTTTTTAAAATGTGAATAAAGATTCCTGCTGCGTTTACTACAGATGTTGTAACACAGATCATCTGTTGTCTGGTTCTTAGACAAAACCGTTGTCCACTTCATAACAATATGGCAGTCATTTCTGTAAAGTTCACTGCATTCGTGCACTCGTGAGAATCGCTGTGAATGGACATCTCTAGTTTCTTTCAATAATAATAACAGCAAATCTGCAGGAAACATAATTCACCGCTGATATCAATTATTATCAACATTCAACGACATTGATCATCTGAACATCTTTCCCAGTCATATGATATCTAAGAGGAGGAGGAGGAGGAGGAGGAGGAGGAGGAGGAGGAGGAGGAGGAGGAGGAGGAGGAGGAGGAGGACGACGACGACGACGAGGAGGACGACGACGACGAGGAGGAGGAAGAGGAGGAGGAGGAGGAGGAGGAGAAGGAGGACTGTTCTTGGTGCTCAACCTTTCTCCAGAATCTCAAACTCCCTCCATATAATTATCTGCTCATTCTGCAAAGCCTCTTACATGTATATTATGTAGCTCTCAACTGAGATCATTTCTTCACCATGTTGCTAATCCCCAAAGGCTGTTTTGCTGTCTTAGTGGACCAGTCCTATGGTTGTACTGATCTGATTTATGAATTGGTTTGGTGCATCATTGGTTGATGCCTTCATGCATAAGACATGGGCATTAAGTGATTAATCAATAATAATAACAAAACGATTAATCAATAATAATATTAAACAAAACACTACAAGAATCTTTGTGAACTAGGATTTCTACTAATTTTGCATACCGGCAACTTACTGTAAACTTTCTATGGTATATACCGGTACATAAATATTATAATAATAATTTTAATTATTCTAAACCTCTACTGTACTGGCACAAAAACATTAACCTGCAAAGAAGCCTGCAGTGAAGCATTCCCAAATCAGACCTTGCATGAAAAGCAGGCTATGCTAACTAAACATCCATTGAAAACTGATACAGTCATAAATATCTGTATGTGAGACAGAGAGAAAGAGAGATGAGAAAAGAGAGAAGAGAGGAACAGGAGAGGAAGAGACCAGTAGTAAAAGATATAGAAAGAGACAGAGATTAATGTTTCTATAATATAATCTCTCAAACATCTTATATTGCAGAGATAAATCAAGCCAGTATCTATTTTCATCAGCACCTAACAAAGTCCACCAATGCCATATGATGGACTGCTTAGCTAACAGGACAACGTATAAAATATCCAATCATATAAGTTAACATGAATAGCTGCCTCTATGGATAATATCCCAAGATGGAAAAGCACAAAAAGAAAGATAACTCTCAGCAAAGGAGAGCATAAGAGAAGCTTTAAGTAAGCAACAAAATCAAGACTGATTAGGACAACAGTTTCAGACTCATGACCTCATGACCTCTCAACAGTAGCCTTCTTTCTAATGCACTTCTAATTGAAAGAAACATAACACATGTGGCAGCCTCAGAACATGCCAGTGTGGGCAGAAAGAAGAAAGGGCTATTGTGTTCAACATCTCTTCAGCACTGACACATACAATATCATTTTTAGCCGCAATACATATGTTTCCCTTCAGAGTCTGATCAGCTTCTGTCTGATCTTTCTCTGAGTGCAATCCCAGCATATACTCGCTTTTTTTGCTATCCAACAGAGAAGTTCTGCAGTTTTTTTTACCAGAGCTAGTCGCTGTGCAACTTCCAGTAAGACAACTTGCAGCAAGACGTGGTCTAGCGATATAATTGAATTGTTGGCAGACATGGGAAGGATCTGTGAATAGAGACAGCAGCCATAATCTAGTTATAATCTTAACAACATTTGCCTACAGAAGAATTGTTTCACAGCCCCCCAGTGAATATCTGTAATCTGTCTAGTTTCATGTCACTCAGAATGAAAATATATTCTCAATTCACCTTAAAATATATCTGCTTAGATAAGTTGACAGGAGCGCATCACACAAAGCATAGACTTGAAACTTGGGTGTTAAATCAAGTTTATATTGATTGACATTGATTGATTGTGTTACAGTCACAACTGAAGCATTTTTTAGACGAAGGTGCCATACAAATGTACTCACACACACACACACACACACACACACACACACACACACACACACACACACACACACACACACACACACAAAACATACATATGCATAAAAACATACATGCCTATATATATACTATATATGTTATATATATATATATATATATTTGTATATACACAGATTGTAGATGCATTTTGCACTGATATACAATTATACATATGCACAAAACACATACTGGTACATGCATACGTAAGACCTGGAGATGAAATCATACGCTCGAGCACACTCACATAGATGACATCACCACAAGTCTTAGTCAAAATCAGGTGCCTGGTTCTACCCAGACTTCAGATCTGCCTTATCCACATTAAGAACATGCATGCACATTGCACAGGTCTCATATTCCAGATCAAGATCCTTGCCCATTCACAAAAGCTGCTAAAATTCACTTCCGGCCCTCCAGACAAAGGACACAAGGGTCACATCTTCAAATGGTGTATGCCTCACTCCACAACCTTCAGATGATGTGTCTAATTAATTCCCATTTCACAGCTGATACACCGAGTCACAATCTTAGATACATGTTTTTTTCATTCGTTCATTCGTTTGTTCATTCACAAAGTGTCCCTTCAACAGACCATGATGCTAAAGGATATAGGAGCCCTTGAACAGACCTACAAGTTTACAGACGCTTAAAGATACATCTGCAGATTTTTATCCATATATATTATATATATAATATTTTATATATAATTTTATATATATATATATATTTATATATTTATATATATTCGTGTGGTACTTAAGTCAAGGATCACAGCATCAGTACATTATAAATTATCAAATTATCTTTAGAAAATTTAATGCCCTGATATAACACTTCGCTATATAAATAAGAACATCCCTCTGGTAACCACATATGTGGTGATAAAGCTCATGATGCCTTTCAACAGCACTGTTGAACTGATAAGAATAGCACCAGCTGGGGAGAGCACTTGAGGAGCTCTAACTCGTGAGTGCTCATTTATATAGAACCTCTTCACAAAAACTCATTAGAGGCTCTTCAGACCTAACTAATATCCAAGACCACACTCATACAGAATGGTCTTCAACAGTCTCTGAAATATAGGAATAGAACAGAGAAGAACCCACAGAGTGCACAGAATGGAAGACTGTCCAGAAATGCCACTGATCAAAGCGAAATTCACTGTTGCATTGCAGTACACTGTATACTATTACTGGTATTGCAGAACAAAGAGATCAAAGGATGATGATTAGCATTCTTTATATGGTTCACTTCAGGTGCACTATGCAATGTATGCATGCATGGCCCGCTGCCACAGGTGATTGAAATGACAAGGCTTCAGCTGTTTGGGGCACATCACAACATCACACGTATTACAACAACCAATGCCCACAAAAATCATGGCGTATTTCCCCAGCTTTCCCATAATACAACTGACTCACTCAACATCATCTTGGTGCGACTCCAAATAGCTGTGTGAACAATTTTAACACCTCTTTTCATGCTGGAGGTGAATAATTGAAGGTCCATTCGCTACAGCAGAAAAAACTAGGAAAGTTTAGCAACCTTTCAATACAAAAATCATGGCACTGGTCATACATAAGATCGATAAAATGTCTTTAGAAGAATTATCCGATGGTCGGTTTTTGCAAAAGACGGACAGTTGGTGAAGACCCAACAGACGAGGATTTCCTCACAGTTACTTGCCACGATCATTTCCGAATCCGACCACCATATACAATTATGCATTCATTGTATCAGCATTCAGCAAATCTATGATTACAATCGTACCACTGTCAAATTAAATGCCCCTAGCAACCAGCCTCAAGGTCAGTCTCAATCATCTTAGCAACCAACCCACATGAGAAACCAACCAACCTCCGTAACATTCAAACTTTTTAACAAGCAGCCTCTGTAGCAACTATCCACCATGTCAGCCTCACTAGAACACGGTTTGAAAGTCAGAGCAACTGCCGTCCTTAGCTACAATTAATTTTCTGTGGCAACCGTTGATATAAGTTCTATGATATCTCTCTACAAAAAGGTCTAATGACATAAATGGTTGAGTTCAAAGAGCATAATTATATAATATATATATATATGTATATATATATATATGTATATATATATATATATGCTGTTTTGGACAACACATGACCTCGAGCTGAACCAAGAATAGAGATGGCTGCAATGTGTTAAGGAAGCAGCACTGCTCCAGAGAGATGAGCATGTCACACAGTCTATGATGATATAAATGATAAATTCATTAGATTTGAAAACAATAAGCCAACATATAAACATCCTGGTGCAGAAACCCTACTGAAATACATCAAAAGAACAGCCATATAAATAGCTGGGAAGGCTGTCATATAGATTCAAAATTTTGTGCACACAGTCTACCATACCTGTTCAAAAAATCTTTATCACCCCTTCCAAGCCGATCTCCAACATGCAATTCACAGTACAATTTTTACCTGCGACCTCAAAAGCATGCATTTTAAATTTTTAATTGAACATTATTGTGTGCATAAGCTTCACCATGCACATCACAAAATTTTTAAGCAGCATACTGTCAGTCAGAAGCTTTATTCATGGACATGATGATGCATGTGGGAAAACATGTATGTTCAAAGGATCAGAAAAACATACAAAGAAAAAATCGAGACCAAACTGGCATAATTAAGATGTTTCACTTACTTGCGATCCAGATTGGCTCACGGTGTCGACGAAACGAGTTCTTGAGCGACGACGATCTAGATAATCCCCTTAACCCACATGAGTTTACATTGACGGTCGAGATCTGATAATCCATCTCTGAATTTCGTCTGCTCTGCCCCAAAAGTGAAAGGAAGTTTAAACAATAACATGAAACTCAGTATAATTATACTCTATTCATCACAAACAGTTCTACAATGTACAGAGAAACTTCTATAGTCTAAATGATGCATAACTATGCTTTGAAATGACACTACCTGTGGACAAATGGCCCTCATTTCACTGCGGCATAATTATAGTCAAATGCAAACTATTATCTTGCTTGCTTCCTGTAACACCAGGCAATGCCAATCTCCTAGGTACCATGAAATTTGAATACTTAGCTTAAGAGTAGCCATTCAGAAATTTTGAGTACATGATTATGATTTTTCAACACAAAGACTTAGTTTTAAATATGATTCTTCACCAAATGTGTTCTCTCGACATTGGAAAATTTTCAAAATGATATTTTTGATAACACTAAATGACGTTGCTGTCTAAAAAGAAATATTCAGAACCACAATGTAAGTAAACTATCAATATTGAATCCATTCAATCGCAACAAACATTGGGAGATGCAAAAAGTTCTAGTAAAAAACCAGTTATTCTGATACACAGATATCAATTACGATAAATATCATCAATCATATACTAAACAAACTGCTTCCAACCGATGCTATCTGGCTTCATGGCCAAATGAAAGTCGATCTCTGCCAAACTCTTTCTGCCTCCATCTGTCTGTCTGTCTGTCTGTCTGTCCGTCTGTCTGTCTGTCTTTCCGTCCATCTACCTCTGGCAACCTCAGTATCTTTATGGATCACTGTCTGTTTACTTCTCTGTTTGTTCATCCACTTGTTTCTCAGTCTCTGCTTGTCTCTCTGCCTCTTTGTAACCATCTGCCTGCTAATCTCATTGTCTCTCAGCCTATGTCTTCATATCAATCTCTCTCAGTGTGTCTGTCTATCTGTCTGTCTTAAATTGCCAGTCTTTATCTCTGGGTCTATCTCTGGGTCTATCATATTGCATTTACTCCATCCAAATGTCTCCTTCTGTCTGATTGCCAATATCTCCATCTGTCTGTCTGTCTGTCTGTCTGTCTGTCTGTCTGTGTGTGTGTGTGTGTGTGTGTGTGTGTGTGTGTGTGTGTCTGCCAGAATCTATCTCTGTCTGTTACACAAGCATCCTCTATCTTCAGACACACCAATGATTCACAGCATATAGTTTCTATCTAAACAAGGGAAGGATTGTTTTCTAAAGACTAGCAAGCTGGCAGAATGGGGGGCCAGGGTGAGCTACAGCGTCAAGCATCAATGAAGGCAGCTCGAGCAGAAGAAATAAGATGCTGGAGTCAAGTCTGAGGCATGGATGGATGGATGGGTGGATGGATAGATGAATGGATGAGTCTGATGGAAAACGCAAAGAAAACAGAAATACAATCACAGCAGATATAAGAAAATGTGTTTTCTTAAAACACTTTTTTACCAGAATTCTTTTATCCTCTACTGGTTTATTTTGTCCTTTTGCGATGGAACCAATAGCAGAAAAGACCAACACAAGATCCGAACTCTCAAATATTGGGAACAAAAACATTTAGAATATTCCAATAATAATTCTAAACAACGGAATATCACCAATGGCTGTTACTGGAATTGAAAAGACTTCTAAAAACTCATAACATTTGTTAATTGACAACAAATTATCTGTTTTTAACGACGTTAACATGTTTAGCCCAGTTAGTTCTGAGTGCAATTTTAGTCTTTGTAATGGGCACATCATCAAAATTCAGCTCTACAAAAGAGAGGGACGAACCAAGTGGTTCCCAAAACATGAACTCTGGGTTTAGCTACACTTTAACCTTACTAGGCCATCTTTCGAAGCTTCTCAAAAGTCTGATATTGTCCACCCATTTACTCTGTATCATCCAAACCATTTCACATGACTGCCTTTGTAGCAGCATGGTCACGTTACGGCTCCATAGAAATTGTCATTATTATTATTATTATTCCCTAAAACTTAATCATCTCGACCCTGGTGAACTTTTGGCTTCATTAATAAATAATTTACATCTTACAGTATATTTGATCCCTCGTGGTTGGCTCTAATTCAGAACACAGTTCCCACTGCAACATCTGTTTTCAAATGCCAAGCTTCAAACATTTTATAAACAATAAACATACAGTAACATTACTGCAGATCACCTTACAATCTAGCAGCAATGGTTGGACCATTACCTTTCAAATTCTGTGATTAAGAGGAAAAACGGAAATTTGAAGACTTTACAACTATAGCTGAAATTCACCACCAAACGTAAAACCCATTAACTCAAACTACAACTGAAACTGTGCCAGACAACTCACTGCACTCCGTTTTTTCCAGCTGGTGACCTACATTTCAAAAACCCGAACTCATAATAAGGCAGTTCAAAGCTGATAACCTGTCCTAAACAGTCACTGACGGATTGGCCAGCTGCCTTCATTAGGCAAATTTCCTTCCTCCATGCTGCAACCACTGAAAACTGGGGGCCACAATAATTCCAAGTTCTTTGGCAACCTGCCTACCATAAATTTGAACCGATAAGGGCAGCTCTTACAGGCTGTAATCACCTTGGCAGAGCCACAAATCACTAAGAGCTGAATGACTGTTCAACCAACACACCATGCAGCACCAAGTGGACTAACACTTTAAGTATTGAAGGGCAGGCAATCAGCTGTCCCTGGGTGCCTGGTCGGGCAACTGGGACGCTCATCTATTTACTCTCAGTGGCATTTGGGGTTAATAAAAATCCCTGCTATGATGGATAGATGGGTCCCACGTGGAGATGTTTATTGTGCCTCTCATAACACGTTTTTTACTCTATTTGGTTTAACGCGTCTGCTGCTTTGCGTATGACCACAGTGACTGACTGGGACATCAAATTCTCAATTCAAAACATCATCATCATAGCATTTTTTAAACAGGACCTCATTTGAAATCAGTCACAACATAAATTGAAGGTTCTGAAACAGTTGCTGGTGACCAAGGTGATGCGACGGTGTCCACTGACCTGGTCAGCAACAGGCAATGGACATGCAACTGGGCTGATCTAAACTCAGTAAGCTCCACCCTAATATCTCGTGCATCTTCATTCAGGGCAGGGCAGTCAAGCTTCTCCATCAAGCCAGAAGAAATGGCAATTATGAAGAAACATAATTAATTAATTGACAGTGATCTTCATTTGTTTCAGTCAGTTATAAGTTTTTCATTTTTCTGCAAATACTTTTAATGGCATAATAACTTAGCAGCAAGCACATTGGCTTATACCCATCATCAACCAAGTGTAAACTGTTCAAATCTTGTGTCTCTCTGAAATTTATGTGTATATATATAGCACTTTTGAATGTGTATAATCTTGAAGGTCACCATCTTCAAAATTCAAATGGTCAGCTACTACACATAAATGTTTAATGCAAATAATTGTTTCCTCAAATTAATCCTTACCCAGCGCTGAGCTTATCATTTAGCAAACTCACAATAAATTGTTTAACCAGGAACAGCTAGGTTTTCAAAGTTCTAGCAATCAAATAAAGTGCATTGATCAGAAGATCCAACAGTTTTGCAATAGATTGTTACACAACAAAATCTTAACATCAGAAATAAAATATATAACGCTTACCAGAGAGTAAAATATATATCCACTATAATTATTCACAGTCAATAACTATTCGGATTAGATTTAGAATGTCAGATTCTCACAACTTCAACGCTCTATCCTGGCAGCTGCAGCCGCCACAGTGGCTGGCAGAAGTAGGCACCCACAGAACAACCAATGGGAACTGAAGAGAAGCCAGTTCACTACAAGCAAGCAGCAAATCGTTTAGCTGTGCACAGAGGATGATGACCCCAGCATGCAACACTGTGGACCACTGTCTGTCTGTCTGTTTGTTGGTGTCTGTCGGTGTCTCTGTTTATATGTCCGTCTATCTGCCTTGCCTTAGGACTGAGTTGTTCTGAATGGGTCATTCCAATCATTTTATTGTTCTTGCTGCAATTTGACCTTTGTACCTGAGCCTGGCTGGTGTACTCTTTACAGCCCCTCTCTATCAAATGGTAGCACATGACCATACAGTTAACCATAGACATTAACACATGAGCCGCAGCAAGTGTTCACTGGATATAGCCCACCGTCAGTCTGGATTTAAGAGGGATATAAGGGTATATCAAACCATGCAATGTTTACTCTTTTGTAGATGGATAGGTCAAGAGGTCATTAGAAAACTCTCAGGACAGCAATCTTGGTTTGTCAGGTCCACAGCATCTGATTCTTTTCTCTTCAAGTGGTGCTTACAAGTTTTGCAATTACAATTTTAAATTGCAATTACTCCACACATTTTCAATTTCTTCTGACCACACATACATAAAGTTGACCTCTTGTCCAGTTTAATATAGGCCTAGTGTTCAAATCACCAGTTTAACTAGAAAAACAAATCCATTACGATTTTAAAAAACGGTTCCTATTTTATTAAATATTTATTACAGAATCAGTTCAAGAAAACTACTCAGTGGTGTTCCTGGCTCATAACTAGCTTTACTAGCATTGGAACATAACCAACCTTACAGTCTCTCTTGCAAGATAATCACAACACTCTGCATCTAGACTTTCCACAACATAACAGTGGTGTTGTTGTGTGGTGCTGACTCAACTCAGCAGACATTCCAGTGGTATAGGTTGTTTAAATCAGTTTCACAAGATTGCGTGCCATAAGTTCAGAAACTCACTAATCCTACACTGTCAGCAGTGTTTAAATGTAAAAAAGAAATACCTGGATACAACTTACCTTCCAGACTGGATTGGCCTAATGAATGGAAGGAGGGTGCTCAGATTTAAAAAGACGCGCGTGGACACCACCCACGAGGCTCCAATCACACTTTAAGCCATGACTGTCAATGGAAAGGGGTGTTATGCATGAAGGGCTGATCAATGCCTCTTAGATTTCCAGGTCAATGAAAAGGAAGCCACTAACACTTTATAGAACTCTGTGACTTTCTCAAGAATAGCCTATTAAACCACCACTTTTCATCATCATTATCTTTTCCTTCTTCCTCTTTGTCTTCCCTTTTCCCTTGTTCTTCCCCTTCATCTTCTTCCTTAGCTTCAGATTTTTGTTAAACTTCTTAAAAACGTTTCAGATTATAAGGCCCTGCAGGGGTGTAAATAGTGCCTGCATAATCCAGCCAGGTCAGAGTGAGAGCCTAGTAAAATTAAAGCAGTACAATAAAGTAATTCAGAAACTGGATACACTGTACAAAATAAAGATTTGATTAATGTACAACAGCAGTTGTCAAGTTCTGTCAGTCAGCAGCTGCTATGCTACTAATATTAGACAACCTGTTTCATCAGGGCCAAGGACCACAACTAAGGTATGCAGAGCTAATGCTACATTGCCAGAGCTAAAGGGTCACAACCTAGGCCAAAGTTCATAGCAAGCACAAGTCTGGCTGGGCAGTGGCACCCTGGGGTGGGTGGACACCCTATTAAGCATGACTTTAAAGTTGCTTCCTAAGGTGGGGGAGACACACACATACAGAGGGCAGTGCAGGGTATAGTCTCACACTTTCCACAGCCTATATGCACAGTTAAACTGTTTACACTCACTCTTCCTTCAGCCCCTCCATTAATCTGTGGTAATAAACATCTGACCAATGGGAATCAGAGGGTCTTCTAGTCTAATCAGGCAGTTAGCATAAAGTAGCACCCGGAATTTTATTTATATAGATATATATATATATATATACAATTGCATTTTAAAACTTAAATATAAATCAATGAATTTAACCAATTGATTAGAGGTAATATTAGAGATCCCATAACGAGGAAGCAAGAAGCACCAGAGGTTCTGACTCTGGTTAAATCACAACCACCATCACTCTTGCAACCATGCCAGACAAAAGAATTGCGTAGTTATCATTACAACTTTAATAACAATAACAACAATCCTGTACACTTCGAAAATTAAAAAAATAACAACAGCAATAATAATAACAATAATAATTGTCTGAGCTTGGCTTGGTTCGGCCATTTATCCATTTATCGAGAGAAGGTCTATTAGCAGACCTGTACTTAAGGCATTATAAATAAAATGTGCTGTATGAATCTGAAGAAGAAGTCTAATTAATTTCTGATTTGCAGAATATTGTGAATGATAGATCCTCTTTTAGCTTTTCAGTAAATTCCGAGTTTTAAAGAATGCAATTAAGAAGACTTCAGTCATCCAGCTATTCAATTAGATTCCACTAAAACCCATCTGGCCATAGGTAAATGTCTAAGCTAATTAGCTAATGTTTACAGCAAATTGCACATCACAGAAATTGCTTACATTAATTATAAACAACTGTTATAAAGAGCATAGGAATTAAGTGTTGCCTCACATCACAGTCAGAGAGCTGAGTAGACTTGAAAGGATAATTAGAAAACTAATTTGTGTTAAGCTGATTAACTGGAGGACTTCTTTAGTCTCATCTACACAACATATGAAGCAAAACAAACCACAGGACAACTAACTCATAATTCTTGAGACATGGAGAGAGAGAGAAAGAGAAACAGACAGACAGACAGACAGACAGACAGACAGACAGACAGACAGACAGAGACAGAGAGAAAGTGTGTGTGTGTGTGTGAGAGAGAGAGACAGACAGACAGAGACAGTCAGGGACACAGACATGCAGTGACGAGACAGACAGAGACAGACAGACAGACAGAGACAGACAGAGACAAAGAGAAAGTGTGTGTGTGTGTGTGTGTGAGAGAAAGAGACAGACAGGCAGAGACACAGAGATACAGACATGCAGTGACAGAGACAGACAGACAGAGACAGACAGACACCCACACAGATCTGAAGACATTTGCTATGGAAGAACAACTGCTCGTATTGCAATCTAATCATAATCATAATCTTTTGGTTAAAATTTGAGTAGTTTTGCAGCAAGAAGTTACTTGTATAATTTTAGCCTTAGAACAGTAGGTGTTGAAGTAAGTAAGTAGATGTAAGTAAGTAAGCAGAATGAATTTATGTAATCCCTGTATCGTTGGAAAATAACATCCTACACATTTCATGGAACTAGTTGAACATTCGCCTTTGTCATGGCTTCAATCCTCTCCAATGGAAGGACAATGATGTGGCTATGAACTCAAACCACTCGTTTAACAATGGACCATGCCATTTCCATCTGACATCCCACAGAACCCTGTCTCTGTCTCCTCCTCCTTCATATGCACTCCACATGGCACTTCTCACCAAACTCATCACTGCTGCTGCTGAAGCATGGTGTCAACATATGCTGCTGCAGACGATATTCAGTGTCACCTGTCCGTATTGTATGCCTGTATAGGTTAAATACTCAGAACTATTGGTTTGTAAGAGCATCCTCCATGATGAGTGGATGACATTATCAGATTCGGTTTGGTTGAACCAGGCCAAAACACACAGGACATACACAGTAGACTTAGAAACAGTTATATATAGCTAATGTCAAGATTCTCTGACACATGACCATTGACCATACTAAACTCTTCATTGATGATCTCTCTGTGTGTAGTGTGTGTGCACAGTTGAACCATCATGAATATTATCAATGGCTCACCCCATCCCACCCCATCTCCCCCATGTCAATTCGATTTGCAGGACCTGCATCCACCAGTTGCATCAGATACAGATCAGACAATGTCACCCTTTGTTTAATGCTGTCCTGGTCCTGGTTAATTCATGCATACTGATAAGGATTACTATGGTAACTGCCTCCCAGCTGACAAGTTGCCCGTTTCAGAATACATCAGCTTTAGCTGGCTGGGCCCTCCTCTGAGCAGTGGTCAACTGCCCAAAATTTTCACATATATATCCAACAAAATAATATATAAGAGTCAACAAATGCTGCATTGAGTTGGATTTCTATTTATGAATAAGTTTGATTCAAACTCTTTCTCCTGTTTGCATGATTTGCAATGGTTTAAACTTTGTCAGCCTACATCAAAGAGCTTTGTCCTTCAGTTACCTGTGAAGACAAGCAGATTTCTGGCTTCCTTCCACTCATGGATGGTAGCTCCAAAGGGTGGGGGAGGGGTATTGATCATTCCTCATGCCACGGACCTACCTTCCCCTGGGAACAATCTACCTTTGAACACAAGCAATGTTACAAAGCATTCAGCTCAACACAGGTTTTCTGCTTGCCTGAGGGAGTCTCGGACTTATTTAGGTCAGTCATAATAATTATATCCAACAGGTAGTGCTTATTAAGGTGCTTGAAAAGCACCATGCAAATGTAATACAATATAATATAATTTACGTTATAAACATGCAGTGCGAATGGAGATTTCTGGCCTTGCAGACTGCATTAACCTACATGAAAATCAATCAAAGTCCTCCTAGATCTTTGGCAGCATTGAAATCAGTGCCAACATGATCAAATGAAACAACGTCCAGCCTGCCAGACACAGCACAGAATTATTATTAACTCTACAACATATAGATCTATCATGTATATATATCTGGAATGTTGTGACTGAAAGAAGCAGTGAAGCATTTCCACCAACAACCATCAAGCAAGGAATTCCAAGCTGTCGATTAATGTCTTAATAACTGATAATGGGCAAACTTCCAGACAGAGAATTACAGCATGATTGAATGCGAGGAATTCCAGAATCATCCATCTGTACATACACAATGCACATGCTCATTGTTAGGCCACAGTGGAGGAACTCATTCCCACTCAAACCCCAGACATAACAAGAGCGCACACACATCCTGCTCAGCACAGCCAGCCAGTCAAACAGGTAGGAGCTATTCCTGGTGGCATTCCAGTCCACCCTCTGTCCAGTCCAAGCCTGGTTGAGGCTGCAAGATAAATTCATAACAAAATGATGTTTGCCCTATCAGTAATTTAAAAGCTAAACCTGTCAGGATATTACTTTCTAATGACCTCATCAATATATTGAACAACCCAAGGGCCATAAACAAAGTGTTCAAGAGAGGGGGATTTGAAGAGTTCATATTTTGGAAGAAATAGAATAGGAAAATGCAAACAACAAAGACAACTTCGCATGGCATGGTGCCAACTCTTGTCAACGCAGCAGCAGCCTTTCACACAGCATAGATGTTCAAAACGACAAAAACTGAATAAAAAATGGAATAAAAAGTTATTTTAATACAAAAATAAAAATAGAAAAACAAGAAAAAACCAGAAAACAAATAAATGTTGGACTCTTGTTACATCTTGTACTACATTTTAAAAAAACCTTTTTATAAGCAATTTAAACATAATCAGCAAGTAAATAACACAACTTTATTAGCAAACACTATTTTAGTAAAACTGTCAAATAGTGACCTGAATTAGCGGAAACCTTGAAAGTACGGAGACAGGTTAAGATATATCAGATGAAAATAAACTTAAGGAAAATAATTACAGACAGCAAACAAATAAATATGGCCACACAGGGAAAAAATGGAAAGAACAAGACAAAATATAAAAAAAGAAAATAACAGGATTTTTATGAGAAGAATTAAAACAACAAAAAACTTTTTCACAACTCTGACCTTAAGTATAAGAGTTCAAACCAGAACCAGGGCTCAGAAGAGTGTGACTGGAAGGTCATGGACAGCATCCAGCACAGCCTAGAAAGGCAAGGGGCATCTAGGCACTTCTTTTACTACACTTCAAATGCTTCCCAGAACCAAGTCTTTACACAAAAACTGTAGCTGACATAGACAGATGAATCATTAGCTCATAAAGTAACTTGCATCACATCTTAAAAACTGACTAGAAATGACATGCAGCGCAACAAACAACTTAATGCAATTCACATCAATAATACACATGCATAGTGTCACATATCAAAAGGGCCAAATGTGTACTGATAGGTCAAGAAAAAGGTTTCAAGAATTGTCTTTCGAATGTAACTAACAGTCACAGAGCAAATATTCTGAAATATCCAACACAGCCACAGGTCCAATAACAGCAGCAGAAGAGTGGAACAGCCGTGCCATCTAGTGAGCAGCAAAACAAAAACCAGCCACAACATTGAAGCGCACTCTAGTGACCAGATACAATACGATGCTGCCATCTATGGATCAAACAAAAGGAAACCTACCAAGCATCCTGCATATTAAAATCTGTCGAGTTTCTGCATCATTTTATTACCAGTTAGATCTGTAAGACAACAAATAATTAAGACTAAAAGAAAAAGTAAACAAAATGGAGAAACATAAATTATGAGAGTAAACTGAAGTAGATGCAGGAGAAAAATTACGAAGGCAAAGATGAAAGTAAAAGAGAAAATAATAATGTGAAGCAACATTAAGAGAAGTGAAAATGAAAAGAAAAAAAGAAGATGAGTGAAAGGAAAAAGAAGACAGATGAAAACCCTAAAATCTAAATATTCTAATGAACTTATTTAACGATCAAGTTTGCAATCAACTCCAATTGAAAATCATGAAACATCCATCTGCCCAGCAGAGAATCGATCCAAACTCTGCAAATTTATGATGTTTAACATTCAAACCAATGCATTGCTAAAGCACTTCATATCCGCTATTAAGAACAGAACAAACACTTGTCATCATATATTAATAAGGAGAGAACAAACAGGATAACCTCAAGTGCATACACTGATGTAAGCATTTGCCCTTGTCAGCAGACATCTGTTTTAAGGGGAAAACGGAAGTCAGCCAGTTTATTACTAACAGCCAAAACCCACATTTCCCTGACACACTATAATTATCAGACCTACCCTTATCAGCCGAGAACTGATCACATTGCTGCAACCATCGTTATGATTATGCTTATCATCAGTTAACATGTTAAACAGTCAATTGTCAACAGTGTCCACACCTCTTCACCTACTCCAACCGACCTCAGTGCATCAGACCAACGAGACAGCAAAAATGAAACATAAATTAAGGTGAAAACAAAATGGAGCCAACAACGATCTTGATATACTAGGACAATATAAGTATCCATGTAATATATGTTTCAAGCCAAGCTCTCATAAATTTAACAACTGGTCATCTGCCGACAGGAAATGTCTACTAGCATCAGACAACAGTGAGATCATCAACATTCTTCGATATTTAAGACATAATGTTCAGAATGCGCCAGTTTCAGTCCTTCATCAACTGCACCACCTGATTGCTGTGCAAAGTTCTTTCATATCTGCATCTATTTGATCAGCTTTTGGCAGATTGGTCATCAACATTAATCACATTATAAAATAGTTCCCGTTAAGATTTTCCTGTTGGGGTGGACCTCATTGGTCAGCACATTGTAATGTGACATTTATAAAGCACCACATTAAGAAACGCTCATCAGTGGCTCAAGCAAAGTAGCTCTACAATGTGTTCAATGTTCATTGTCTCAAGTCAAAATGCTGCCAAACAAAAAAATTCTGTACATCAGCACAAGTCCATCATACTTCTTATTTTTCAAACTTTAACCGGAAACAGCTTCCTCGTGTATTTAGTTTTGTTAAGCAAACATTTTCAAACTATCTGAACAAGTTTTTCCTTACGAAGAAAAAAAAGAAGTAATACAGTTCCTTTGAGTTACGTAAAGCCTTCGTGTTAAGTGGGAACACAACACATACATGTACAATTGTACATACCCTAATATGATATACTGTACTAGCCAGCTATTGAGGAAAGATTCAACTCCAAGATTCTGCTCCAGGGTTGGGACCACAGACATCTATCTACTAGATACATTAAGCATCTAATTATTTGGATGTTTATGGTCGGGACGTATTGGTCGGCTTCACCTTGACATACATGTGTATTGTGTAAGCAATGGTTGTGCTGGTTGCAGTAGTTGGTATGCAATCAGATCATCAATGGCCTCGTCGGCGTCTGGAAGATAAAAGACCAAATTTATGTTCAAGAAGAGATCTACAAGTTCCTCTCTTCCATACGTCGTCGTCGGCACGAGAACACTATTTCTGTAATCACAAAGTCCACGCAGCATTCTCATTGTCTGCGAAGACACACACGAGTCATAAATCTCACCCACAGCCATCTGCAATGCTGTAGTGCTCTTCAAAGGATCTTACAACTGCACTCTAAATATAAAGCCAAGACCCACATAAAATTATGCACACACAAGCTATAACATTTCTAAAATGCCACCACCGAGATGCACATGTAGAAGCGCGGTTCATAACAAGGTCATGTTTTAATGAATCACAGGTGAATTATGTCAATGATCGTGATACATCAAGATTCGTGCTTCAGCGATACACGTTGTCATGATTCTCTCCTGTCTGCATAGAAGAAGACTGCGATTATTTTATGTTCATTCACACACTCAATCATGCAGTAACAGTCAGACAAAATATGTCTGCTTTAGTGTGCAGAAAACTTGGCTCCATAACAGACTAAACATACGTAACATTCTACAACGCGTTTCTTATAAATATCTCAGATGAATATAACCAGAATACAGGGCAGACACAATCAGCATCTGTTTAAGTCAACCCAATCCACTGATCCCACCTCACCAATTCATTTTGAAGTCAATATTCAGGAAGTGAACAATGGTTAGCTCGATGATCTAACATATTACTTCAGATATAAGCTCAGGCCAAGGACATGTTAAGGGGTGCAATTTGAACACCCCCTGCAGTGAAATAATATAAACATGAAATGATGCATTTGCTATGCAAGAACTAATGGGAGGGGATATAATTTTGAAGCTCTTATTTCCATATAAAATTTTACAATAGATCATGATGATCATCTGGACAATCACGATGATGATGATGATGATGATGATGATGATGATGATGATGATGATGTGGAATAATTATCTCAGCCGAGTAAACACCCGCGAAACAAAATCCTGTCTACAGTCTTGGTTCAGGCAAACATACTATTTACTTAGTAAAAATTAATAAAATGTGATTAGGGATGTTAAATGATAATCAGAAATCCGATATTCGGTTTCAAAAATGACAATCGTTTATAACTGTTTGCAAACCGATAATTGAATTTGTTTTAATAAATTGGTTTTTTTAACTATAAGAGATAATTCATGCATTTGTACAGACTATATATACGCTGAAATGCAGCCCTGTGAGAAAGTTCTATTAAACTTCCAATGCTGCACTACTCTGGGCAAGGTAGATACAAGAGGTTATTTACCCATAGAACAATAGAGATATGGATGCACAGCACTGTAGTGCAGCACAGCGCTGTGGTGCAGCACTCTAATGCAACATTGTCACACATCGTGTAACATTTTAACATTCTGTGATGGTGTAATTGAAAACCAATATAAAATTCACTGTCAGCGAACGAGACGAGTTAATTACACATTTTTTTTCGAATACGTCGTCGAATGCAATGAATCCCGTTGGCAGCCATCTCTGTTTACACTGCATGCTGTGTAAAATCGAATTTTCTATTTATAAGCCAATTAAAAAACCAATTATCGGTTTAAAAATCAGATTTCTAAAAGCGAAAATCCAAAAAATCGATATCAACAACCCTAAATGTGACATAGTTCTACATGACATAGAATTACAACTTACAACGCTCAAAAACTCTCATCTAACGTCAAATTTTACCATGCGTACAGAAATGTCGAAGAAGTTAATGTCCATGTGGTACACGTCAATTTAGCAGCCCGTCAGTATAAAAACTTAAAGAACTTGCTTGATCTATGACACAATGGAAAAGAATTTGATGTGAAAGCAGAAGGAACTTGTAGTGGTGCCAGCGGCAGTGAAGTGTGAAGTATCTCACCTGATCCATTCATTAAAAATAAGCAAAGTCGATGCCAATCTACAAGACGTCATCCCACCAATAGCAGGGATTGCACCCGTAATTGAAATAAGGATTCTGGGTATTACCCTTTCAGATAGAATTGGATTCACTTTGAATATATATTAACTAACAAAATTTGCATAAAAGCTAAACAATCCCTGTGGCTCATGGGTTAACTAATAGAGCTGCCTTCATGATGTTGAGCACCCCCCCTCACCCCACCTCAGTTGCTCAACTGCAGTACTCTTCCACAACTTCACATGTGGACATTGTGGAGATTTACGAATGTGGGTGAAAGAGAGCGCATGACTGCACTGATGAATAAACTTATATGCCAGCAGGGTTATTAACCTGCCAGCACACCTGCCATTGATGTACTATGTGCAGAAGCAGACAATGCTGCTTCTATACAAATTTGGTGGGTCCCAGGCATATCCTTCATGGATGGCTGCCTCTTGTCCATGAACCTGCAGACTCCCTTCAACCTTGCTCACACAACTGGAATATTCCCTGAGCACTTTGACCCCATCACCAAGAAGGGCTTAATCACCTGGATGCTGTTCAGTAAATCTTAATAATTAATCAGACCTACTTAAATTTATAATTTATTATTATCACTGTTATTAATTCGATGTTGTATCATTACTTTACATAAACAAGTGTAAGTTTGTGTATACTTGCCATTTTTGGTTTATTAAAGACTACACCTACTTACTTACTACTACATAAAAACGTGCAGCTCTTGATGACATCTACCAGAGCTCTGCAACTGCAGGATGAGTATAATATTATTGACACTAAACAACTTGTTCAGTTGGTCTGACTAGCTACACCAGACCTTTTAGGTTCATATTATGTCACAGTTAAAGACATTGATCAACATTAGAAGAACTTCAGATTGTTTGAACAATAAATATTATGCTGATAATTAATGTGACAAAGGTAACGTCATCACCCATTCATGACTATGTAACAGACATCAGTGAGGAGAAGAAAAGGATTTCTTCAGGTGTTCTGCACTATGTCACTGCACTGATTGAAGACCTGTCTCCCACCTGTCTCTTGTGAACTTAAGATAGAAAGTGTTTGCAAAATGAATAAAAGACCAGAATAAGCCAGAGGCTGGACTACATAGGTTGGACCACGAAGAGTGGCGAATGTTCAGTTTACATTCTGTCAATTGATCAATTAACTCAGTAGTCAGCTCAGCAGCTGAGCAGTTTAAACAGACAAGAGCTTTCATTCCAAATAACTGGATAAACATGATTAAAACTAATAGCAATGAAAGCAGTTTTAGTTTGACACGGTCTACAATGTTTACCAAAATTTTTCCATCACTTTCTGCTATTGAAGCACAGTCAAAAATTGTCTTCACTCGATTTCACACACACACACACACACACACACACACACACACACACACACACACACACACACACACACACACACACACACAAACACACACACACACACACACTGCAGATTTTTTCCACCAAATTCAAACCCAGAAATCGGATTAAACCAATAAAGCAAAGCATTAGCTTATAGTTGTGGTTGGGCAATTTAACGGTTCGTAACTTTAGTCAATAGCTTATTGAATGGTTTAACTTTATGGCTGAACTGCAGCAGCAGCAGTTGTTGTTGATGATGGTGTTGACAGATCATGGTTCTACTTTCCTGTTGGATATTTATTAACCCGTTGAGGCATCATCATCATAGCCATCTGAACATCAGGCTTGCCTTAAAAATTGACCAAATGCACGAAAGCAATTTATTATGTGATGATGAGACACATGATCTCCACCATGTGATGAAGTTCTAAGAATCCTGGTAACAACAACAAAGGTTATCTCCTCCAAAATTCAGTACATAGCAAATCCTGCTAATAACTAACTGTACGATGGCATCAAAGGGCCATGCAATTAATAACCCATTTTAACTGACATATTCATTTATAATCAGCTCTAAATTTTGAAAACACATTTCAAGATCACACAAAATAATATAATAAATAAATATAATAAAATACTGGTCTCTCTTTCAGATTCTTTGTTTAAGCATGGACATTAAATATCCTACTCCACTTATTGTGTCCTTGTTTTTTAATATTCAAGGAAGTGAAGTAAGCCTTCACTACCGTGGCACTCATTATCAAAATAATGGCTGGATAAATTAATTATTTATTAATTAAACAATAAATCATTAATTCATATTTAAACGATTAATCATAGATGGCTTATTTTTTTCATCACTTTAGTTCCGTGTGAGACTTTTAGTTCACCAGTCACATAAGGCCTAAGTCAGCAAAAAACATGATATGTTCACCAGAATCTAGTAGGGCTAACAATGCTAACATGTAGGTTTTTGTGTTACGTAAATGGTCGAAAGAAGACAGTTGAAAATAAAATGAATCAAGACTGTTAATAAAAAAGCATTAAATAGTGCCAAGCACTAAATATTAATAATACTATGAAAATGAATACCGGTATTAATGTTAATTTTGAGTTTGTCATTACTGAGCGGGAATACATGAATTCAGTCAAAGTTAACTCTCGTTAATCACTAATTCTTAAACAGTTAACTAATTTTAAAAAATTATTCTGAACTAATTAAAATCGAGGATTCAGAGGACTTGTGACAAAAATTTCAAGTGAGAGACTAATTGAAGTCAATCAACGAAACAACAAATTCCACTTTGACCAAATCACAATTTTGAGATAAACACACGGTGAGACATTTAGAGAACATTCTTATGTTCTTCACCAGGGCATTAGGTTAGACGAGTGGTTCCCACCTTTTTTTTATTTTGGGGCCACTTTTTCTAAGTTGGAGGACATGCGGGCCACTTTTTCTTAGTTGAAGGACATTAGGGGGCCAGAAATAAGTAAATTTAAATAACTGAAAGCATGCAAAATTGTTATAATTAAATAAAAAATAGAATGATTGATGTAATTTATTGACGCCTTTGAGAGGCAAGGGCCATTTTTTTAGGCCTGGCGGGCCACTTTTGACTCGCGGGCCACGGGTTGGGAACCGCTGGGTTAGACGCTAGCACCCCAAACAACAGATGTATTTAACAAATTGATTACAAATGAAGAGCAGTATGTTACATACTCAGACCATAACTACTTTTCTCTATACACAGCACAGCAGATTCTTTGGAAGAAAGCAGCAGCCATTTATAAATCATGTTCTATTCTCATTCTCTGTAGACCAAAATAGTATCTAGTACTGGTCTATGAGTGTATATTTCGGTTTAAAACCTAATACTGAGACATCACATGCTGGCAATGTATACAGTTCTTTGCAACAACATTTGTAGATACCCCTGTTGTCTACACCACTGCATGTCCACACTTCTCAACAATAGATGTAGACAATTCTGCTAAAAAAAATTTAACAGCACTGTTTGTTTGCTCCACAGTTCGGCATTCGTCCTGTATATAGGTTCAAGTCTTCCAACACAGCGTATGAAGGACTCATCAAGGAAGTCCTTAATGGACAGTTGCTAAGCATCATCGTATGACGTCAGGTCATTAGATAACGAATAATCGTAAAATTTGTATACTTCACACTTCTAAAGCGCCACCTTGAAAGCCAAGTGCAGCAGGGCACAAGTTTATTCAAAGTGCTGCGTCGAGTCAGATGGGGTTGTCTAAAGGGTAGTTTAAAGGAGGTCCGAGTCCAGTTGGCAGAGGATCAGAGGGAGTACAGCAGCTGTCGTTTGAGTGGAGAATTGGGGGGGGGGTGAAGGATCAGATGATTCAGGATATGAACTTTGAAGAGACAAGACTTCAGTTTTGAGTGGAAAGTTCAAGGAGCAATGGATAGAGGAGCCTGAGATGGATAGAACAGTCTGTGATGGATAGAGAAGTGGCCTGTGATGGATAGAGGAGCCTGTGATGGATAGAACAGTCTGTGATGGATAGAGGAGCCTGTGATGGATAGAACAGTCTGTGATGGATAGAGAAGTGGCCTGTGATGGATAGAGGAGCCTGTGATGGATAGAACAGTCTGTGATGGATAGAGGAGCCTGAGATGGATAGAACAGTCTGTGATGGATAGAGGAGCCTGAGATGGATAGAGGAGCCTGTGATGGATAGAGGAGCCTGAGATGGATAGAACAGTCTGTGATGGATAGAGGAGCCTGTGATGGATAGAGGAGCCTGTGATGGATAGAACAGTCTGTGATGGATAGAGGAGCCTGTGATAGATAGAGGAGCCTGTGATGGATAGAGGAGCCTGAGATGGATAGAACAGTCTGTGATGGATAGAGGAGCCTGTGATGGATAGAGGAGCCTGTGATGGATAGAGGAGCCTGTGATGGATAGAGGAGCCTGTGATGGATAGAGGAGCCTGTGATGGATAGAGGAGCCTGTGATGGATAGAGGAGCCTGTGATGGATAGAGGAGCCTGGTACAGACGATGGTGGATGATTAGCAATGCATGATGAGGAACTGAAGAAGGATGGAATTCGTGAGGAAGATCGTTCCATAGACATGGTGCAGTGTTTGATATGACTTGTTTGGAGAAGTTGAGATGAGTAGTAATTGGGGTCAAGAAAGACTGAGACAGGGTCACAGGAGGAGGAGGAGGAGAAGGAGGAGGAGGAGGATGATTGGGTAGAGCAGGTTGGTTGGATGTGCACGTCCGTCTCCACAAGAAAATGAACACAGATGGAAAGAAACATGTGAAGCAAAAGAGCAATGTGAAAGATAAGATTTGATGTATACACTCTATGCCTTCCATTACATATGTCTTGTTTTGCACAGACATTTACTATAGCAAAGCAGAGCCAACACAGAGCCAGACAAAGCAAAGATGCTCATCATAACAACAACAACAGCAACAGTCTCTGTGTAAGCCTATGGGCAGAAGAAGCAACAAATGTATACAGAAGATGTAGCTTCAGCAGAAGATACTGTTCAGACGGGCACGAAAAGGTTGCTGCAACCTACAAATAGAATTAAACTCCAAGACACTGAACTCCAGAGGGCAGCGTATGTAAGTGTCTCTATCTGTCTGTCTTTCTGTCTGTATGCCAAAGTGTTAAGTCTAAGAGTCTCTCAGTCAGTCTGCATATCATTCTCTCTATCAGAGTTTCTACCATAACACCACAAAACTACCAATTCACAAGTCATAATGATGAAAATAATGCAAATAACCAGAAAGAAGTCTCTTCCAATAACACAGATCTGTCATTCAATACCAAAAGCTAGTAAATGTCAGACTGTATTATTAGTGATAACGGAGGATTTCTCATTTTCATCTAGAGCTGCAGCATTATTCTTCTGCAGGTATTTTCCATAATCCTAGTAAATCCTACCCAAATTCAAACTCTTGCAGGCTACATTTATTGCCAACCTACCAACAAACCAGTAGCATCAATCATATGGTTTCAGCAGCATTTTAGTTTACAGACCAGTTCTCCATCTTCTTCTAAATGATACCTAATACCTGGACCTCAGGTGTTTCCATACAATAAGGGGCATAGCCAGGCTAAGCCAGCCCTTAGAAAGTGGGATGGCTTAAATAGGAAAAAAGTTTTAATGAAAAGGAGTCTACTCAGTCTAGGTCACTATTGCTCGACCCCCCCCCCGGGTTCCCCCAACCCTTCCCATATCCAATGAAAGCTCAAAGGATTTTAACAAATTCAAAGTGGGATGGTTGGCGAGCCACTGAACACAATGGTTCTTAATTCACAGCCAACAAAACTCAATATTTAATCACCTGTTCAATGCATTTTCCTTCGTGCTCAAGCAAATGTTGCTAAAGCAGAAAAAACTCCCATACAATAAAAATGTACTCGTAGCACTCAAAAATAACCTGATTTACTTACACGCAGAACTTTCCACAGGCTATGAAATGAACATAAAATGGACGAACTGCAATAGGACAGAAATGTCAAATGTCTAAGAAAGCAGAGGCAGATAATATTTCTGAAGGAAAGGACAAGTGTCTGACTAGTCAGCTTTTCTGCTAAAGTCTTGACTACTACAGACATCAACACAAGCTGACACCCACATTGAATCCATTGTGATAAAGATGACAAGACAGCTTTGTAATATAATTGATGCCTATCACAAAGCATCTATAGAGACAAGCCTTTCCTTGTATACATTTATATCTACCCCTACTCTTTGGCATGGTGGCCACATACTATGCTGGTAGCATACTGAAATGGCCCCTATGAATGTTTAATAGCCTGTACACATGTCCATGTAATTTCATATGCTGGTGAAATATATTGAAATTCATACACAAAGATAGAGGATGCTACAGTTTGACCTCATTATAGGGTATATATGAAGG
Organism: Lumbricus rubellus; assembly: GCA_945859605.1. Classification (NCBI taxonomy): domain Eukaryota; kingdom Metazoa; phylum Annelida; class Clitellata; order Crassiclitellata; family Lumbricidae; genus Lumbricus; species Lumbricus rubellus. The sequence goes on along the minus strand of OX243815.1, from coordinate 32,223,639 downwards.
CTCTGTATTTAAAAAAACTGAGATTATTAAATCTAACCTGCTAGGAAAAAGTAGGCCTACACCAGAGTTGGGGTCTTTGGACTGAATAGGCCCAGAGATTTGCTGTGTGCTGACACCAGTGGGACCTATTTGTAAATTCTTTATCTCCATATGTCCGCAAAACCTTGAATAAAGTTCTGAATTTCTAAGAAATGTATGTGAAGCCCACTGTGGTGAAAGGGAAAAATTGAAAATGCCTCCTGTGGATGACAAAGTGGCCCTGATCTTAGTCTATTTTCATCAACAATGCTCTTTAAAAATAATATTACTGTTATCATCCTCCAGAAGTCAGCTACACAGAAGAACTCCATCAAAAAATTAATGATGAATAATAAAAGACAATTAGACAAAAAAAGTGGTTTTTCATAATCATGCAGTAAAATAATTATCAGCCTTCTGAGCAATTAAACAAAGTTCTGTAATCGGTTTTTTATCAGTTGACTCATTTGACAGCTCTGAACTCTAGTTAAAAACAGAGCAGACAACAACCATATATTCTACTGAAAAGAAAGTAAAACAAAGAAAATTAATATTTCAGCCCGTTTCTACTTTGCCCAGATCTGCACAAATAATGAGCACACCAAAAGCATGCGACAATTAAAAACAAAACTTCACTGGAAAAGGTACGGGAAGTGTGTCAGTGTTAGCTCTAGCCTTGAAATAAGATACCTAATTTTGCTCATGCCTGTCTACCACAGTCAACAAGTAGCAACTTAGGTATCCAAAAATAACATCAAAAATCGTTAATTTACTTGCAAGTTGGAACTACACCTCCATTAATTACCGTAGGTAGCATTAAGTACTAAAACTATATATATTACACTCCGCCAAATATTATCAGTTCATGATGCCAACCAACCATTTGGAAAATGATCGAAGCGAGTATACATGATCTCCACTTCCCTCAGTCAATTGTCAAGTCCAATCCTCTCAGTGTTAGTCAAATCTTGTCATGTCCTCACTTATACTGTTTAATGTTTGTCTATTGCATTCCTGCCCTTCCATCATTTCGCCTTCCGTCCAAACTCAGATGCAGATGCATTTATATATATATTTACATATATAATGTCATACATATATATATGTGGGTATTGGCCCAAGGCGATGGGGGGATAAAAATTTCCCCTGCATCACTCTAGTTTCAGCATATTTAAAACATAAACACGTGGATGCTTCCTGTTCATAGCGGATGTATCTCAGATCTGCTACAGTTAACGATTCCATAACAAAGCTCAGCATCTGCATCCAATCCGCAGAGGTGAAATTCAGCAAACGACAAGACCAGTAAATTCACCAAATGTCAGCCGGATTAAAAACTTAGAAAGATTGTAGCAAAAATGTCAGCAGAAGCAGCAGCAGCAGATGAAGGCATTACAAGAAACAGCTGCAAACGCAGTCTATGTTTAGCAGAAACGAGAAACACACTTACGTAATCCAACCTAAACACAGATAATTAATACATCTTGCCAGCGACAAACACAACTTGCACAAAATGTCAGAGCCAAATGAGTTCACCAGCAATCTATTCAAGCCCACACTGCGAGACACACCCAGATGATTACTTAAAAGAGAACAGAAACCTTGAACACAGGTCATGACCTTTCGTTAAAGATCATGGACTGATGGACCATATGACTTCATAGTCATATGTAGCTTCAGTGCCAATTCCATTCAAGCTCCTTCATACAGCTTACATGACATGATGACCTTAAGAAATTATTTTGATCTCAATCCAACCATTAATGCTTCAAGAATGCAATTCCACAGTATACTGACGACCAATAATTTCAGTGCTCTAAATATATTTGCTCAATGCAGCATTGTCGTTTTCCATCAATCCAACTTCTATTTAAAAAGAGTTCTCTTCGTCAATTGAACTTGCATTCGACCAAAGACAAAATCTATTCAATGGCGAATAACTTAGAATGCTAAAGCAATAGATAACCGGGCCCTCATTGGTGTAGGCCCTGTAGGGATATGTTCAGTGCCTTAGAGCCGGAAGGTTGCGGGTTCAAATCAACCTCAAGCCGCCATGTTCGGACCCTGAGCAAGTCCTTCACTCACAATTGCTCATGCGCTTCGGTATGAAACTCTGATCAAGTGTCTGTGCTGTAATCGTGAGCGCCTCCGAGTGGAAATCTTGAATGGGCGCTATAAACAGCTGCAAGATGCGACAATGGATAGGAGAGAATGGCGAACACTGGTCACGGCGCTCGCTATGGTTCCACGAACCGACAGCACATACATGCATATTTGGGACAGGCATAAGACACTATATAGAAGTTATAGCAGTTGACCGTTTGCTAATGAAGGATAGTTACAGAAGTGGACCACATAGACAAGGTGAACTAAATAGATCAGACTGGAGATGACCAGCTTGGAAGATCCACATGACAAGATGAACAGTGCGAGAATATATAGTATTAATGTACAACGTATAGTAGGATTTCAAAGAATTAATGCCAGACAAAGGATCTCATAGCATGGACATGCCTTAGCAGAGAAAGAAAGAGACACACACACACAGAGAGAGAGAGAGAGAGAGAGAGAGAGAGAGAGAGAGAGAGAGAGAGAGAGAGAGAGAGAAAGAGAGGGAGAAGCTAGTATTGGAAGTGGTAGGTCAGGGATCCTAGATGTAGGGTAAGGATCTGGATAAGTGGACATGTGTTGTTGACCATGCACCAAGAGAGGGCTAAGCTAAGTTTAGAATATCCCTCCACGCTAGCAGGGAGAGGTAGGATCAGGCATGGCAGCAGTGATGATACATGCAGCGGGTAGATTGGCTGGACAGCCAGGAAGTAGAGAAAGCAGACCTAAAATAGTCATCTGAAGGATAGACGCCTAGGTAGGCAGAGTTGGCCTAGAGAGAGTGTCAAATGTAGTTAGGAGCATCAGTGTAATGGATTAAAGTAATATATTGTACGGGAATACAGAATATTGAGATAGGCGGTTACCTATAGAAACGAAGACAGAGAAGAGAGCCAGAGGCTAGCTGCAGGCAACTGGGAGGGGATCCTAGGGACTGCTAGGAGGAATTCGAGTTATAGGAGAAGGGACTCAAGAGAGAGAGTGGGCATGGGCATTCTGCACTGGACAGAGGATCGGATGAGACGACAGAATCAAGCGACTTGGACGAAGAGAGCAGACTTTAAGCTTCGTGTATCCTGTCTACGGTATGTTCTGTTAATATATTTTGTAATCACTATAGTGCCCATTCTTTATAGTAAGCTATTCCCCTTTTTCCCTTACACATATATACATAAATATGAGTCTTTTTGAGTGTTTGTGGATATGCTGGCATGCAGGGTTCAAAGCAACTGTACAACTGCAAAGGTGTATACTATGAGAATTCCAACAGAGTGACATGCCTACCGGGTACATAGGCGTACACGGATTATCGTGGGCAGATATTTTGGGTAATATAGTGTCTTTTGGCAACATAACTGGCACTGCTGTGATTGGGTGATTGAAATTGCACGTGGACTATATATTACAGCCAAATTTTCAGACGGTCCTTCTTATTCCAGGTGGCAAATTGGATGACAAACTAGCATGGAGATAAGTGGAGCCAAGTTTGATTCCTGAAGCCCCTGTATATGATAGACGTGCTTTGTAGGCTGCTGTAAGTGCTGTTAGTGCAGTTGTGTTCTGTTAGTAGCTAAGATTTATGTTACTTAAGATTGTTTCATGTAGGTCTAATCATACTTCGTTTGGCAGAATGAATTGAATAAAGAAAAGATCATTATTATTATTATAATACGTCTTATCAAACACTACCCTCTTGGAAGTCTTGGTGCATAGCCGGTATACACATGCCCACGATTATGGCTCCATGTAGGGCCATTGTAGGCCTATGCCAACATTTTCACTAAGCAAGTTATTTGTTTGTAGGCCTAATGCCAAATTTAATCAGATAGGCGATTATTAATATATGCGCCTATGATACAGCGCAACGAATAGCCTACAGGCCTATTTCAAAGCGGAATGCGCAGCATTCACAGATGTTATTTCTCTGATCTAAGAATAGTTTTCGGCAACGTGCACGACCACAAAGTTTTCCCACGTCCTTGAAACGCCAAAAAACGCAAGGAACAAAATCAGCAATATTATTATTGCCCAAACAAAACCGCAAACCTTTAACATGACAATCCATTTCTAGGACGGCATCCTTGTCCTTTCGATGTTTAAATTCCATGTTGACTTCAGATTATGGCCTACAAGTTAATTATTTTTTTAGCAAACAGTGTTGCAAAATAAACTTTCACAGCGATGAGTACGACACGATCAACATAAACAGCTGCACAGCAAAATTTCCTTAAAAACTCGTCGCGTAGAGCATTGGCCACGGCGCGAATCCAACAACGAGCTAGAAAAGACAACGCCCGCGGTCTATAATATTGCCTAAAGCTGTGCTAGGCCTATATACTTCCTCCGCTTAGCGACGATAAACTCCCAAATTGTTCATTTTTGGCGTACAAGCATGAAAGTTTTTTTATAAATAGTTGATTTTATTATAAAAGTAATCTGTTATTTCCACACTTCGATATATGATTAGGAAGAATGATTTTGCAGGTTTTCTGTAAACGAGCGATAATATAGGCCGATACCTATAACGATACGCGTTTGCATCGTTCAGAATACACATACACTGTCACACAGGCATTAAATTTTTTACGTATAAAGTCGATTTCAAATAACCTGATATCGCTACACTTCGAAAAATAACTAAGAAGAATTATTTCGCAGGTTTGACAGTGTTGTTGTTTCAAAGGTTATAGTAGTCCCAGGTTATAGCCTAGGCGAGGGTTTAGTGCAATCCGACATTCTGACACGAAGAGCTGGAGCTCAACACGGACACGGGGTAGCTGCAGGTAAAAGTAAAACATATAGGGTGTAGACCGGGTACAAACGGTACAATTTTTTCTCAAATTTTATCGTAACATCCGAGTTGCACGGTTAAAGTCTCCGTATCATAAATCGTGAAGCACAGAAAAGTACATGCACGTGTGGTCAGTGTCAGTGATTTATTTGCAGATGATGCTGTAGCCTGTATATATAAATACAACTGTATAAATAACAGATGTATGCCTATTAAGGTGTCTCTTAGCACAATGCAAAAAACATTTTGGGGGGAATTGTCTCTATCTCACCCTTCCAAGTTGTTAGGTTTATTCTGGGACTAATATCGATATTAGTCCCAGGTCTATTGAAATAAAATTCTACAAAAAAGTTCATTAAAATAGGATAAAATTTAGAGGCTGTCCCCGAGCCTCAAAGTTTTTGCATGTAATAGGCCTACTTCGACAATGGGAAATCATGTAGTCTAATGTCGCATAATAATTAATCATCAGTTATAATGCTAATCAATTTGGCTTGTTTATATAACAGACATGTATGTATGGGCACTTGATATAGGGCTCCTTCAAGATTACTACTCATAACTCAGAAGCACACCCAACTACAGCGCGGACACTGAATCTGATATTCACACTGAAGCGCATGAGCATTTTGGGACTTCGAATCTGCAATCCCCGGCTGCAAGGGAACGAACCACCACTACACCACTGCACCCCACATGTCTACTTTCTATATATATATATATATTTATTTTAAAACTAGCGTACCGGCCACGCGTTGCTGGGAATCGAGAAGGATGAGACACTGCAGCAAACAGCAACTAAGAGGGAAATTAAGCTATTTCGGCCACGTGATGAGATCAAACGGTTTGGAAAAAGAATTGATGATGGCATGCGGAGAGGGAAGAAAGTAAGTTGACATTTTACTTAACTGGTTTGTTTTATATTTTTATTGAAGACATTCGGTTGACACCAGATCGGATTCGTTCATTTGGCGCCTTGGTTGCAATCATTCAAGTGCTATGCGAAAGAACGAAACTATTGTGTACAAGTGCACAGAAGTGTCATCGGAAGATGTTCTGACATTTATGAATAAGCTGTTTAAAAAGACAACAAACTAAATCAAGACAACCATATTCTTCTTCATGTTCAAATTGAACCAACCAGACGAATAAGAACTGTTAGAGGAAATTCAGATGCATCAAAACACCGAAGCCTTGATGCTCGATTCTTCATTCCAAAAGGATGTTTAATGACACGAGTATGCAAGAGAGTGTTTCAGGAAGCAGTTCAGCCTATCGGGAGGAGCAGGCTAGACGGTGTAATTAAACGTCGTGCCGTTGAAAGAAGGGGAGGTGGTCGAGTTGGTTCAAAGAATGATTCGAAAAAGGAAAATGTGCGTCAGTTCATGGAATGTGAGTGATTGGAAACTGGAAGTTGGCAAGCACTATAAACCACTGCAGAACATCCAGGAAGTGAAGCGTATTGTGTTCCCGACGGGAACATTGGGGCAGAAATTCTTCAGTGCAAGAGTTATTGACATTTGGAACGGCTTGGACGACAGCACTGTGTCGGTGGACACAGTTGCAGCGTTCAAAAGGAAACTTGGACAATTGGGCTACTAGATGTTCCTGGTCAACAAAGGAAGTGGTTCTAACACAGGCCCTGGTCTTCTGAACCACTCAAAACTTATGTTATGTTATGTTATGTTATATTATGCTACTTGTTCACCAGAGTGCTGTGTGGGAGCTGCTTATAATAAAGAAAATACTTATTTACTTACAAATCGTTCAAGATGGTTCATTAGGTGCCTCAACTCTGGTTTATTCCTCATACGAAATACAACAAATTTACTTGATCATGCAAATCTATGCAAAGCTCAGAACTCAAAACTGAAAAACAGCAAATGTGTTTAGCTGCTCAGCCTGCTCTAGATCAAAGGTTATTGAAGAAGTCTGAAAATGTCATAAAATTAAGCAGACGAAAATTCACATAATTTTTGTCCTACCAAATCAACTTTAACAGCCCACATATCTCAGTCAGTTTTTTTACTTTAGACGTGTACTTCAAACTTCCCAGGTCTTCATTCAAAAAGACAAGGGATTATTGTCACTAGTGCTGGTGGTCAGCGTAATCTTACTGAGACAACTGACAGGCAGATCGTGAATAACTAACTAGACACGTTTTGCAGAGAAAACACTTTGTTAAAATAGTGATAGAAATAAATGACAGCATATTTAAACTGACATTTAATTACTAGTGATACAAAAATGTAAATCAAATACTTTCTAACAATTGTGGTGACAGCATACATTTATACAGGAAATTTACAAAATGTAAAAGACCTGTTTTACAATTTGAATTTTGACATTGTGCCTATTTATGACATTATTTTTATTTTTTGTATTTCATAACGGAAGTAAACTAATATTAGTATTTGATATCTGCTAACAGTTCTCTTGAAGTCCTTTGTTTTAGTGTCCAAAACATTGTGCTACCCCAGATGACCATATTGCAGCCGGAAATTGTAATGTTCATGTTGTCAAAAGACCACAATCATATTCTGCATCTAAGTGCAATATGGAGTTGCATATCAGCTCCGGAAAAGTGCAGCTTTAGCATACTTTCCTAGTATACTGTAGCCACATCAATTGTCCCACACAAGTATGCACATCTGTAATGTTTGAATCAGATTAGTAATGTGGCACGTTGTTAAAAGACAACATATTCTGTATATAAGTGCATAAAGAGTTGTGCACTGGCTCAGAAATTTTGATTATTTAGCATAGCATACTGGCGCTCTAACAATTGTACCACACATATGTATGCATGTTGTAATGTTTAAGTCAGGCTAGTAATGTTTCCTGTTATCAAAACATCACATATTCTGCATCTAAGTGCATAAAGAGTTGCGTATCGGCTCTTAAAATGTGAATTTTTAGATACTTTCATAGTGTACTTGTTCTATAACAATTGTCCCACACATGTATGTATATGTGTAATGTTTTAATTATGTTAGTAATGTTTCATGTTGTCAAAAGACCACATATTCTGCATCTGTGTGCATAAAGATGTGCGTATCGGCTCTGGAAGTGCGAATTTTTAGCATACTTTCATAGTATACTTGTTCTATATCAATTGTCCCACACTGTGTAATGTTTAAATCAGATTAGTATTGTTTCATGTTGTCAAAAGGCCACATATTATGCATCCAGGTGCAGCTTAAGCTGCATATCAACTCTATAGCATGCGCATTTTAGCATACTTTCAACCTTCTGTTTAAGTATGTTCCCATTTGAATTTTTTTATGCAGCTAGCTGAAAAGTTTTAAAATATGTTTGTCTTGAAGCTATAGAAATTTGTTGCTTTTATCTACAAGATGCACAATGCACTGCGTTTTTGGACCTTAACCTCCTCACTATAGGTCTACAATAATATTGACGCTTAAGCTTAGCGCTATAGGTTGCGGCTTATATTATCGCTCATCTTCAGAAAACCTGCAAAATCATTCTTCCTAATAATATATCGAAGTGTGAAAATATCAGATAACTTTTAAAATAAAATCAACTATTTATACAAAAAATTTCATGCTTGTACGCTCAAAATGAACAATTTTACGATAAGCGGAGGGAGTAATAGGCCTATTATAATTATAAGCTTATATTCGTTTATTAGAGAAAAACAATCTGACAATAACGCAGAAATGTTAACATGAGTGATAATGAATAATTAATGTTCAGTTAGTTAGTGTTAGAAATAGCTAGTAAATATTTTTATATAGGGGCCTAATGATCGTGGAATAAATTGAGAGTCATCTTTTGGTGGGAGAGTAGGCCTATATTATAGGCCTATGCATGTGCTCTAGAAGTCTAGGTCTTAATTGGTGAGAGGAGGGGGACGGAGTGGAGGTAGGAGTTGGTGAAGAACATGTTTTGGGGGTTGTGTAGCCTATAATGGAGAAAAGGAGCTATTTTAGCATCAGCTATGTTGGCAAGTTCGGAGACTGTTGGAAAGGTTTGCTCTAGGTAACCTAGGCGTTTAGCTCTTTTTAGGAGTTTTTCAAGGCGTTCTTTATCGGAAGTAGGCTATGTTCGGACACGAAAAACGAACGCATACAGTTCGCCTATTTAATTCATTCATCCATTCATTACGAGGATTTATATAGGTTAGCGACCCTTGAGGCTACTGCATGGGCCTACTCAAAGCGCTCCCGACCCAACCAATGGGCAGCAGATGGCCAGATGCAGGTAGGCTATAGGCCTACCCTATAGGCTGGACTCTCTTACCGAGACCTGTGGGATCACACCTGCCCTTCGCTCTTTACACTGGCTTTCTGTCTGAAGCGTATTCTCTTCAAACAGGCAAACTAGCACTCCTCGATCATGTAGGCCCACAAATTGTTCTGCCATCAAATTTATTTTCTACTAGCTGAACCCGGCCACGCGTTGCTGTGGCTGAAAAGAGGCTCCCCCTTCCCCTTCCCCCTCCCCTCCTCCTCCCCTCCCCTCCCCTTCCTTCTCCCCCTCCCCCTCCTTTTTCCTTCTCCCCTCCCCCTCCCCTCCCCCTCCCCCTCCCCCTCCCCCTCCCCCTCTCCCTCCCCCTCCCCTCCCCCTCCCCCTCCCCCTCCACCTCCCCCTCCCCCTCCCCCTCCCCCTCCCCCTCCTTCTCCCCTCCCTCTCCCCCTCCCTTCCCTTTCCCCTCCCCTCCTCCCTCTCCCTCTCCCTCCTCTTTCCCTCTCCCTTCCCCTCCGTCCCCCTCCCCTTCCCCCTCCCCTTGACCTCCACCTCCCCTCCCCTCCGCTCCCTCCCCACCGTCTTTGTCCCGCTCCCTCCGCTCCTTTCTTCCGTCGCAGCGTCCATTCCCAGCCCAAAGGCCGCTTTGTGAAAAGGCCTAAAAGCGGCCTCTTTGGAAAATTAATCGCGACTCGCTTATGACGTCATAGCACCGCACCTCATTGATGTTTCGTTGCTGTGTTTGGAGACGGCGTTTATGAAATCTCTGCAGCCGTGTGGGACGTGTTTAGTTTGCAAATGGCGGACGAAGGGATTGCAAAGTTCACTTTTTGTGGAAACGGTTGGGTTTTTTCGGGTGAAAACTTCTTAACATGCGGTTGAATGGGAATGGAAGGTGTTGTAAAATTTTCAAAACAATCGGTGGGTCACTTTCAGCGTGAAAATGCGACGAACATTTGGAAAGTTCATTTTTATATACATGTATATAGATAGGCTGCATGGCTTATGGTCACACCTTGCAAGTTGCAACTCCGTTAGGTCTAAAGGTCGCTCTTCTCTTCGATCAGCATCTGCTGGAAAGTAGGCTAGGCCTATGTTGTTCCTAGCATAGGCTAGAATGATTATGATAATGGTGCTCTGCCCGTAGGCAGGTTCATTGGCTTTACGCCCCTGGGGATGAGATTAGTGAGGTGGTTTCCCGTTGCCTTCCCCACAGACAATGATGGGTAAGCAACTTGCCCAAGGTCGCGCCGCAGCAGCTTGCGCCACCACGTCCCATGCGTGCTAGCCCGAGATATCTAAATCTCTGAAATGTCAACTACCAGCCCGGGGTTTGAACCGCAGTCCGTTGCAACCAACAGACGAATGCGGCTCTCGCTTATCGGTGTAGCTAACTAGGCCAGGGTAGGCCCATTATTTTATGTCTGGTTTAAGTTGCCATTGCATGGCCGTACATGTACGTGTTCTTTTACATTTAATTGGAACTCTTCATCTGGAACTCGATCTGCCTCCTCTTGCTCGTAAGTCTTATAGCCTGACTAATTAACTCTCTTAGTGAGGCTGTCTCCGATCTAAACTGAAAACTTTCCTTTTCAGGGCCTGGCTACCTACTAGTATAGTGCGACATTGGTAACTTTTTGTGTCCAGACTATCCTCAGAATCTTTCGGTAGCACTTTCTTTCGAATACCAATATCCTCCGTTCTATATCCTTTGTCACCACTAGGGTAGTCCCAAAATCACGGTCAAAAAGTGACAAAATCACGGCCTACTTTTGCAAAAATGCAAAAATTCACGGCACCGTGATTCACGGTGCCGCGAAATTTTTTTTCAGTCACAATTTCTGTATTAAGTCGATTTTTATTTTGAAATTTAGCATAAACGAGTATTTATGAATGAATATTCACTTGTCAGCGACGTTATTCACTCCCCAAAACAGAAATTCATACATTAATTTAATGGTTCCGCACAGAAAATTTTAGATGAATTTAATGGTTCCGCGCTGTTTTTGGTCGTGGGCGCCATTTTTGACGTGTTTTTATTTAAAAAAGTGCTGAAAATGTGAAAAATCACGGAAATCACGGCAAACGGCAAAATTCACGGTTTCCGTGATTTCCGTGAATTCGTGATTTTGGGACTACCCTATATATATATAGTCACCACCCAAGACTCGCATCCATAAAGCACACGACTGAAGACACATGTCTGTAGTAGGCTACTTTCATCTTAGTTTCCGGTCTTATCACCTTGCTCCTCCAGATCTTGTCCATGGCTTTTAACGTTGCTGTGGCTTTTGCTATCCTTGCCGGGTTGCCCATACTTCCTTTCTGTTGTCTACAGGGTGGCTCAAAAACATGTACCACCGGATAAAATGCGATATCTTCGCAACCGATTGAACGTTTTCTGCGAAAAATTCCCAGTTTGCAGGGGAATGAATTTCCAACAATCCCTGAAAGTTACTTTTCATGTTTGCAAAAGTTACAGCTGTTCAAACATAAAATTTGGTTTTTTTCAAATTTTCGCGGAAAATGAACGTCACTTGTAGATTTCCATGTCAAATGATATCACTTTTCACCACGACCTCAGAATTTGGTTTTGCAATTTATTGTAAGGTCCACTCCCTGCCTTAGCACAAGCTCAACTTCTTTTTGTGAAGCTCAGTATGGCCTTGTTGGTCGGGTCCTGAGGCAACTGACCCCACATTAGCAGCAAGACTTGCTTCAGCTGGCCAATGTTCTCCAACTTGGGATGAAAATTAATGTCTTGCAGCGTTCCAGAATAGCTCAACAGAAGTGATAAGCAAGAGGGCTGAGGTCTGGCGAGTTTGTTAGTCATCTTTGCCAATGCATTTACTTCAGTTGATGGCAATAAGGTAGCGCCATCATAATCAAATTAACTTGCCGTGCGAGCAAGCAGGCGCACCGTCCTGCTGGAAAATAAAACCAGATGTTAGAGCATAGGCTACCTGGTCTTCAACGAGTCTGGGTAAGAGCTCTAGAGTTCAAAGATGAGTTTGACATCTAACTTACTGAATGGGATTAAATGCAATCTTTTCTTGCAGCCGTAGCACACGCCATCATATCTGATGTCGAAACCACGATGTGCTTTGCAAACTTGACCCTTTCGATTAGGCCCTACCAAGCGAATTTCTTGAAAATCGCACTTTTTCCATCAGACCATTCGACCACTTCCTGCCTCGCTTCCAACATCTGATATTCGTTACATAAACATGTTTACAGATAGCCTTCAATATGCTCAGGCTCCACTTTTCACTGGGTATTTTGCTATGATTAGGCCTACGCGGTGTCCCAGTCTCTGTTCACGCAGTTCCCATTTTATCTTCCGCAGAAACTTTGCCCATGACGTTCAGTAATGGATTCACGAATTGAGTCCTTAATCTATAAAATATCACTAAATACCAACAGGTTGCTTCATAAACAGCTTCTTTACAGCTCTTAGTGAGGTCGTAGGACATCATCATCATTTCTTATGATGTAATTTGCAAAAAATCTTAATGAAATCACATTGTATTGGAGCTTGATTCTCCGGATATTTGAAAAAACGAAATTTTAAGTTTGAACAGCTGTAACTTTTGCAAACATGAAAATTTTCAAGTGAAACTTTCAGGGATTGTTGGAAATTCATTTCCCTGCAAATTGGAAAATTGTCATAGAAAAATGTCGTTCGGTTGCGAAGTTATCGCATTTTATCCGGTGGTACATTTGTTTGAGCCACGGCCACCCTGTAGATCATAATGTCGTATTGCTCCCACAGATCTACTGTAATAATTATTGAAGTTCATTTTCAGCATCTAAAACGAGGCTTACAATTGTGACGTCCCTGCAATTTCATTGCATATCTACTACTAGGCTAGCCTATATAAATTCACTGAGAATTCGAAATTAGGCTTCTTGTGACGTCACTTCGGTTATGGCACAGATCTACTACTATACTAGTACTATCGTATAATTTCATTTTGAGATCGTTTAATACTGCAAAAGAGAGCAAGAGACAAAACTAGTCCAAGTCGACGAAGTCGATCGAGTCGATCGTGGGCCGAGCCAAGTCGATCGAGTCGTCGAAAGGTCGGCGAGTCGACGAAGTCGATCGAATCGATCGTCGCGGGAGCCAAGTCGATCGTAGCCCACGACTCGATCGACTGCCGCGGACTGCGGGGTATACTTCCTAGGCGTACAGTTTTTAGTGGTCTGCCCAACTTCAACATGCACTTCTAAGCTTTGTAAGGAGTGCAATCAGTGGCAGTGGCAGTGCCAGCGTTGCCACCCCTTGGGTTTTTTCACAAGATCTTGGATTTTTTTATCCGAACTTGGGAAATGGTTTTTTTTGCGAAGAACTTGGGTTTTTTCTTGTTTCTTTCTTCGGCCACAAAAAATCTTGGGTTTTTCTCGAAACTTAGGAAATGGGTTTTTTGGGGGAAAAAAGGTTGAGTTTTTTGCTTGTGAACCGGAAAGTTTTGGCCATTTTTTAAATTTTGGGCCAAATGACTAAAAAAAAGGTCGTCAGAAATTTTTTGACGAAAAATGTGAAAATTTCGGAAGATTTTGGCAACTTGGGTTTTCTTGGGTTTTTTTGAACGGCCAACTTGTTTTTTTGTTTGTTTTCAGAGTGGCAACGATGGGAAGTGCATTATCAAATTACAGTCTTATTGGCCCATTCATGGCAATTTGTGGGCCTACATGGTCGAGGAGTGCTAGTGTGCCTGTTTGAAGAGAATACGCACAGCTAGGCCTAATCATTCTGCGGTCTGTCAGATTGAATCATTAAAGAATAATTTTAAAATATCTAGGCCTATGCTTAATTGGAAGGTTGGAACTGCATGGCGCTGCCAAAGTAGGCCTACGAGCGGTGGCGGAGAAAGCGCGTCGCTGCATTTATTATTGATTTTAGGCTATAAGCTTTCCTTAGGGAGAGGCGGAGGAAAAGGAAGGGACACGCACGTAGTCTATATGCTACCATAGGAACCATGCAGAGGCGGTTCGCTATACGGTCTCGGTAGAGGGCCAGAGGCGGTCAGCGATTAAAAAAGACGGAGATCGATCTCCATGAAGTCTAGAACCAAACTAGGCCTTGCTTAGAGACCATCGACGTATACTATATTGAGACCTACGGTTATCCAGTTTCCCGCTCATCGCATAAAGGCAACATTGATGTCTTCACGAAAACGTTTTTACCATAGCAAATCGTCGGGAGATCGGCCGTGCAAAACAATTCAAAACAATATTGATTTATTAATTTATTATGAATACAATAATAATCAATTCTATTATCGCCGAATTTTGAAAAGGGATTCAGCGTCGGTCTAATTTAAGCAACGTGGGAAATCCTTTGTTTTAAATTTGGAAAGAAAAAAAACGGCGATTGTGTGACGTTAAAAAATTGCCAAATTTCGTTCGATTTTGACGTAATTCGTATTTTTTTAACTTATTAGTACTTAAAACAGGGTACAGCAAAAACATTTAAAAGTATGAAGCATGAGAATAATAAGTCTGTATCAAAAGCCAGTAGTTGCTGAAAAGCTGCTACCTTGCTTCTTCGTCAATGCTCTCTTGAACGTGGGTGTGGATTTGTTATGCTGCGTTCAAATAATATTCGATATTATATGACAACTAGATGACGCATCAAAATCAGATTGAGCTTTAGGATTTCAGTATCAATTTAGCCAACTGGTTTGTAATTTCTTTAGTTTACGTATTTTCTGAATTATCGAAAGCAACAGTGAGAAGTTAAATTTACCGTTAAATTGATGTTTGTATGTATATTCGTTTATTCGATCAATTCTTGTTGTCATAGCGAAGCAGATGCCATTTGTGACAATGTCATGTTCTCTTTCAGTATGTTTATACGCTTGCTTTTGTTTTAGGGGATCTTCTGGCTTCTGCTAAATGGATTTGAGCAAGAATAACGACGTGGAAGCAGTAATCACTATTGATGATGACGATGATGACGACGACAACGATGACGACGACGACGACGATGATGATAGTGACGATGATGAAAATGTGAACAATGGCAATTTGGAATTTTCTGTGAGTGAAGACAAAGTTGAGGATGTCATCAGCTTGAAGGAAAAGCTTGTGGCTTTGTACGGTGTAACAATCAATGAAGACATCAAAGCAAAGGAAACCGATGAGAAGAATGCCATGCGACAGTGGTTCAACATTGTTGGACCTTTGGAAAACTGTCGTCAGGCCAAGGTAATGCTTCATGTTTCTGACTCTTGAGCATTCGTTTCGCAAATTGTGTGCTGGTGTTGCTGTGTTTGCACTTTTTCTGTGGTTTTGGACAGTCCTTAGTGAAATGTTTAATGGAAAGTATCTTCAATGGGAAACAATATGAGCCACACCTATGGCTCGATCTTCCACAGTGCTGCATAGAAGCTTCGGTCTGTATTTCTGGAATAAGTTGCTATAGTCTCCATAATGAACTTCTTTATAAATCTTTCTTTGTCCATCTTCCGCAAGCGTTTAAAACCCATTATTTTTGATTATGGTTGGTGTCAGGTCGGGAACGCCTCTGAGGAGTTCTCTTGAAGTGGCGCTATATTATATAATTTTACAGTTACACAGAGCCAGTTGGGAAGTTGAGCTATTATCTGGCCTACATGTCACTATTACCTTTCCGAAATAAGTTGCCTATCACAGCATGCACTCTATAAGATGACTTTTTGCACTCTCTCAGAGTTCTTGAACAGTTGTGCCTACAGCTGTACAATCAATAGCATAGCAAAACTCAGAAGTGGGGGGTTGATGGAAAGTGTCTTCAGATATTAAGACATATCTCCCAGTGCATCATCATCTATGCGCCTCAGGTCCATGATCTTTCTGGACACCAGTTCTCCTCTCATTTTTATCTGGAGTATCATTTTACTGAATGTGTATCATGCTTAACACTGGACGGTTGGCAAAACAACATCCACTATTAGCCATGTTTTGAAACCTAACTTGCCACAGCTGAAACAAGATGTGGTTTGGACTTTTGAAAATTTGCTAGTGTAAAATTTTACACCTGCAAATCGATTAGAAAATATATAATTATTCAGTTTAAGTATTAAACAGGCAAACACATTAAATTTTTTAAAAATACTTTCTTCCCGCACCTGTGATTGAATTTTTTTATAGTTTGCTGTGTTGTTTATAAACTATTTGGTGTACAGGCACTTGATTTTGTGAAGAACACAGGAAGGTTTAAAACCAACTTCCTACTTAAGGTTCTTGAAATAGCTGAGGATTCTCCGGCTGACTCAGTGGACTCTTTTGAACCCATGCTAAAAACATACTTGTTTGCTAGGGCTTATCCTGCATGTTAGCTACTTTGTAAGGGACCTTTGTAATGACATGGCCATTGGCCATATAAATTGTCGTAATTATTATTAATTATTATTATTATTATAGATTCTCTACAGTAACCTTGTCGTTTTGAGTCTTTTCGTATTGTGTTACAGTTCTTACACACACATAATTTGAAGTAAATTTTAAAAAATTGTGGTCATTTAATATTATTGTATTTGCTAAATACTTGCTAAGTATTTGCTAAATCTTGCTTAGTAATGATCTACGTGTGCACACACTTGGATTATTTAGCGCTTGAATGTAATCCATTTTCCCATGATTTTTCAGGCATTTATCTTGGCATCATGTGACCCTGGACAGGCAGCAATATTTGAGTTTGACCCCACACTGCACAAGATCCTCTCGTGCGAGTCACAAAAAATGAGAATAGAGAAAGAATCAAAGACACTGCTGCTCTTTGACAGTAGTGAAGAAGGGAGTGTTGTCATTCAGGGTGCAGATGAGATATCGGTTGGCATTGCTATGTCACTCTTAGAGGCTGCAGCATACGAGGCATCCGTTGGTATGATGTCTCCAAGCAAAGAACACCAAGCGTTGCAAGAAATGTTTGGAAAAGGAGACAACGGTGTTATTATGGGGTGCAGCAAAGTTCACACGGAATCATCGGTCATCAACTGTGACGATCGAATGGAAGTCGATATCAGTGATCTGGAATTGGCAACTGGTGGAGTAGCTTTAGATGTAATGAAGTCGCCTGATCCGGAAATTCAGCGACTTGTGAAATGCGGAAGGGACAAAAGTTACGCCGATGACGAAATACGTGAAGTCCTCGAAAAAAGCAAGACAATTCCATCAGCTAGTGCCTTCTTTCGTGCTCTTCACACGTGCAGAAACATGAAAGCAGTTTCGTCTGAGTCTTCTGTCCATCAATCCAACAAAAGTAACGTAATGACGCCTTATTCACAAACACAACCTTCAGATGACGACTTCAAACTGGACTTTACTTTGCTGCAAAGAGATTCTAACAGTGCACAGGAAGCAAAGAAGAAAGCAGCGTCTGTTACAAATAAGAATGGCACTGTGGACCGTGAACTCTCTGATGATGATATACGTATTCAAAGAGTGGTTCAAGCGGTTGAAAAGAGTAAGACCCCAAGCAGAATGAGGTATCCAGCCAACCAGGCTGTGTTTGGTGACTCTGTACAAAGCGTTGAACCTGTGAAGAACCTGATGAGCATTTCTGACACTGACGAGAGAAAGCGACTGGCCGAAGCAAATCAGCAGCTTAATCGAAAGCTGTTTCTTGAGCAGTCGTCGTCATCTGCGTCTGCCTCCTCTAAGGTGTTCAGCTATGACAGAGTTGCGAATCTAGATGAGTTTCTTCTGCCGGTCGATGTAAATATTTCAGATTCCAGCTTAGAGGTTAACGTTGATTCACCATCAGTTAAAAAACGACACAAGAAGAAGAAGAAGAAGAAGAATATCGATCTCACTGTTGAAGAAAGTGATTATCGCAGTCGCTCTCCAAATAAACCGATTGATCAAGGCGAGAGAGCAGCGCGATCTCAACATGGTTCTCAAACAAGGCAGCCAAACACAGCAGCTGCAACTGTAACTCAAGCGGGCCATCATCAGTTTGTAAGAGTACTGGATTATTTTCACAAGAAGCCTGGTGTTGTTAGTAAGCAGACTGACAATGCACCGACACCCAAACAGATTCCAAATCCACCTGCACTGCTTCCACCATTTGCCTTCGCAGCTTCACGGTCATCAGTCGGCAGCAATCACCTGCGTTACATCGTGATAGATGGCAGCAACATTGCAATGGCGTAAGCACTGTTATTTAATCGGTACATTGTGACAAATAGACTTGTTCAGGTTAAACTTTGTATAGACTATAGACACCAATATGCTAACCCGTAAAGCTATCAGAATTTAGTCTGTTCCAAGTGAAATGGTATGTGATTATATCAAGTGCTTCAATATGTCTAATATGCTCCAGTGGGAAAAAGTATTAATATTGAGTATCGTTGACAGTCTAAAAAGGAGGATCAGCAATATACATGTGATACCAACAAAATAAATCTATCGTGATTCTTGCTACGATAAAGCAACAAAGGTGTATGATAAGTGATATGAAGTATTGCAATACTTTATCACGATATTAAGAGCCCTACATATTAGACATTCAGATGATTAAAGATTAATGGATATATGCATGTATTAACTTCTCAAAGTCACCTGTCGCTGTTAAACACTATGACTGCTTATAAAATGTGACTATGAAGAACTTGTGAGTGCGGTGCAGAGCAGTATTAGGAGAAGATGGTAATAGGATATTGATTTTTTTAACAAGGCATGGCAATGGAAAATTCTTCTCGTGCCGAGGGATTGAAATTGCTGTTCAGCATTTTCGCCAGAGAGGTCACAGAGAAATCACGGTGTTCGTGCCTCAGTGGCGAAGACAAATGCCGAGGTATGAAGACCAGAATCCGATCCGAGATCAGGATATACTGGAAAAGCTGAAAGACCAAGGTATCATGAATTTCACACCTTCGAGAAGAATACCAGGAAAAAAGAACATCGTATGCTATGATGACAGGTTTGTTGACTTATCTAATTGTGAAACTTGAATTAGATCTCATCCTATTACCTGTTTATTTTCTCATTCATGCATAAATTATTAGTACACCTGCTAAGCTGCTACAGATTTATTTTTTAACCAAGCAGTGGAAGTCTGTGTATATTGTAAATGTGAAACTTGTGTGTTTGAATGATAGGACAATTTATGTAGCACCATTGATTGGCGATTGGCTGAGAAAGGCTGGTCACATGTGATGCAACAAATCAACAATCAACAGTTATATGTAGGGTAGTCCCAAAATCACGAATTCACGGAAATCACGGAAACCGTGAATTTTGCCGTTTGCCGTGATTTCCGTGAATTTCGCCGTTTGCCGTGATTTTTCACATTTTCAGCACTTTTTTTAATAAAAACACGTCAAAAATGGCGCCCACGACCAAAAACAGCGCGAAACCATTAAATTCATCTAAAATTTTCTGTGCGGAACCATTAAATTAATGTATGAATTTCTGTTTTGGGGAGTGAATAACGTCGCTGACAAGTGAATATTCATTCATAAATACTCGTTTATGCTAAATTTCAAAATAAAAATCGACTTAATACAGAAATTGTGACTGAAAAAAAATTTCGCGGCACCGTGAATCACAGTGCCGTGAATTTTTGCATTTTTGCAAAAGTAGGCCGTGATTTTGTCACTTTTTGACCGTGATTTTGGGACTACCCTAGTTATATGATAGTTTTAAAAGTTAGGTCGTATGCCATGACTTACTTGACTTATGGCTTTGACGATGCTTTCGCACGTGACAGCCGCCCAGCTATGGAAAATCTCCACATCTTTCTCTCTTGAGCTTTGTGTGTAGCCTCTTGTATGGACCAACCCATCTCCCGACAGTCCTCACGTATCATGTCGACCCATCTCTTCTTTGGTCTTCCCTTTTTTCTTTTTCCATGCAAATATCCATTGACAGCTACCTTCGGGTATCTCTCATCCCTCATTGTATGTAGAGCTTTCCATAGTTGAGTTTCATGATCGGTTGGTGTGAAAGGCGACTGTTCAAGTCTCTCCCTCTTCCGCGGTTCAGATTTAGCCAGAACTCGAGTCCTGTTGCCCGGGGGAGACGACGAGGACGTACTGAGCCATCCCCCCCATGACTTGAATGCATTCAGAAATGTTGCATTCGTCACTTGTTTGGGAAAACTGTTCCGCACATTGTATCTCACAGTAAAGTGGCAACATTTTTCCAGATATCGTAGAAGACGAAAAAGCATGCAACTGATTTCTTGATATAACTGCATTATTAATTTAATTATTTGTGACTTCTGTAAGACCTGTGTTGAGAAAGGACAATAGTAGAGCATTAACCAATGGTGCACCTAACCCAGACTGTGATCAGATCAACATCCAATTTACGTAAATCTGCTGATGGAAATAACATCTAGTGGATAAGCAGTTTGAAAAGGTTTTAAGTTGAGAGTGAAATTATGTCAAAAGTGATTGAGCAGAGCGAGCAGATGCCAAATGCATGCGCAGTGCTGAGGATTCGCATTTACTGTGCAACAACAACAACAACATGTGTTGTCAATGTGAGAGCTTGACTGGAAGGAGCTTGAAAGACAATGCCATTCAAAGTCCCGATGATATGACCAGAAAAGAAGGGTCACCTGATGAACTGCTGCTGCTTCTGTGTTACCACTGTCTCTGGCTACTTTTCTGCTGAAACTTTAAAAGAAATCTCAAATACCCCAAAGCCATATGAGATCGATTCTAGGGGGTTTGACCACCGGACAATTGACCACCGGACGGTTGACCACCGGACGATTGACCACTGCGGACGTTTGATCATTGACCGATTGACCACCGGGCGATTGACCACCGGACGATTGACCATCGCTTGATTTTTATAAAACTTTACGACACAGACTCAATGTATCACATACTCTATTTAATATGTAGCCTAATCGAATAATAATACGAAGTGAAATGCGAAAATATATATTTGATGGACTGCGCTGGACCTTGGTGGAGAACAAAAGGAGGTTTATTTGGAATGCGTATACGCTGTAAAGTGTAAACACTGTATATAGGCTACTTAATAATTGTGATATGCTATTTCATGTAGCCTAGGCCTGCATGTATGCAGGTCTACATATAAGAATTAAAAGAAGCCGACGATATTTATCTTTACTAGCAGTAAATACTACATTTTCTTTCACCATTAGTTAATAAATTTAAGTCAAAACTAGACCGGTGATCAATCGTCCGGTGGTCAATCGTCCGGTGATCAAACGTCCGCAGTGGTCAATCGTCCGGTGGTCAACCGTCCGGTGGTCAACCGTCCGGTGGTCAATCGTCCGCACACCATGAGATCAGTGTTGCGTGACAGCAGTTTATCAGTACAGAAGCAACCAGAGACATGGATGGATCCTAGAGGACAGATGAAGGTGCTACAGGGTGGCTTTTTATTTTGCACAGGTTGCTAATACACAAAGTCTGACTTATTTTGCACAGATTGCTCATACACAAAGTCTGACAACAGCTTAGCCTACATTAAAGTTTAATTAATTGGTAACACAGCTGAACTAATATTCATCAGAATTGTTTTGGTGTTTGTTTTGCAGATTTATTCTACGTCTTGCTCAGGACACTAACGGTATTGTTGTTTCAAATGACAACTACCGTGATCTTTATATGGAAAAGCCAGAATGGGCAGAAATCATCGAAACAAGGTTTCATATTTAATTAGTTTTCACATTGCACATTTTAATAAGATGGCTCTGCACATGGGTGATTTAAATGAAGTATTTAGTTGTATAATTGTATATTTTAAGTAAAATTTACAAGAGGCTTTACCCAAGTCTTATTGATACCGCCAATACAAGTCATGACACATTGCTGTCTTTATTGACAGAGAAGATTATATGACTAAGTGTCAATTTTTTGACAAACCAAGGCATAATTTATTGTGCTATTTAGTCATTGAACAAGTTCTATACAGCGCTGAGGAATACATGCACTGGTGTCTGATTACTTGGAAGAACACACGAGTCCCTGAAATAAGATGCTTGACTGATTCAGCATGTGATGCCTCAGGAGGTCTGCAATACCCTCTAGTAACTTAGTGACTTGGCAGTTGAGAGAAGAATTTGGCAATTGTACCAGTGTGCCTCAAATGTGAAAATGCAGACAGCTTCTTACAGACTCTGGAAGGTGAGGACTACCAGAGAACCATGTGGACCACATGGAAGAAATACGGAGGTTCTGGTATTGCGTTTGAGCTAGGAACACTTGAATGCAGTTGTGACTTGTGGATCAGGCAACTCTAAAATTCAATCTTCATACAACATGGAAGAGAAAAAACAGCTTGACACTGCTTTGTTGACTAGACGACCAAGTTACTCAGTTGAGTTTGCCACCAGAATAAGGTGTTATATAGTTGTGTTTGAGCATTATTTCCTTTTAATTCTGGATTTGATTGCTGTTTTTTCTTGTGCTGCTTTAGAAGCGTTGGTGAATTGCATTACAGTTGATTTCTTTCTTGGTTGTTTGCAGAGTTCTTTCCTTCACATTTGTTAAAGATCTGTTCATGTTACCCGATGATCCACTTGGTCGTGGAGGACCAAACCTTGATGACATGCTATCGGTCAACAGCAAGACTATTCAGTCTTATCCCCACAATAACAGGTTTCTATTATTTCTTTCTGAACAATACAAACCAGACATTTTGTACAGGCAGTATGTGAGAGTATGTGTTTGTCCTGCACTAATGTACATTACATGTTTGATTATGATGATGGTAAGGTACATTTCTTATATTTCCTTAGTGACCATTCAAAATCATAGGCTGGCTGAATTACAGGGTAATCTAACTGGTTCATAGGTTTCGATGACCATTTGTATTTAAATAGAAAAAGCAATAATTTATAATTAAAACGGGAGTCATTTTAAACAGATATGTTTTCACTGGGGACATGAAAACATTATTTTTGTGTATTCAATATGTGTATGGGCCATAAGAACTTTCAGTCACTTGTCTTTACTTTTCTGTCACCTGTCTTTACTACTTAGACCTAATATATAAACTTAGGTAAAGAGGTAATTAAGTTATCTATTGGAAGTTAATAGGTCTCTGGTATTTTTCTGTTTCAGTCGTTTTCAGCTCCATTCTCAGGCTCCAAATGCAAGACAGCAGTTTCAACAAAATCCCCAATTTTTTGCACAGCAGACGCCCAACAGTTGTGCGCCAGTTATGCCGATAGGACAGTGGCAAGCCGTTCCAAGGCACTCTCGGCAAGGCTATCAAAACACCGGACAGTGGATTCGCCCCCCGCATGCTCAGGATATTGGACCGTGGACAAATAAAATAAACCATATGGGAATTCCTGTCCAGACCGGCCGGTTCCCATTCAGAACATCTTCAGCACCATTTGCGACGCATAATATCAGGGAAAACTCGAAATTCATTGTGGAAAGAGCTCCAAGTTCACAGAGTTCAACTGCAACTGGTTCATTTCTTGACCAGACTCCCAAGCATCAGACTAATTCTCAACCACAGCAGCAGCACATGAAATTCGGTCCTAGTCCACAGCTGAGATCACATGCAGAAACAAAAGATATCAAGAATCACCTCAGGGAAATTTTTCCTGAACAGGAAGAACAGATAAATGAACTGCTGTTGAAATATAAAATGGAAAGAGATTTAAATGTGCTAAGTGGCCTAATGCTAGGTGAAGCAGAAGAAATGTAACTTTCAAACCTTGACATTTAACATCGGATACTTTAAAAAAAAAGACCGATCGCTTAACTTAAAGCCCCCTTTTTAAGTTCAAGTGGTGGCTTCAAACACCTAATAATTTTTTTACGAGAATTTGGGTCTTTTGAGATGTTCGTTGAACTACATCGAAGATTCATGTTCATCAGGAAAACCTTGTAAATCAATTTATTTTAGTAAACCTGTTTTGTTTCCATTGTTTTGATTTACTTAATTTAATATTTCATGATGGAAAATTGAGTAGCACTAATGTATATGATTTAGCCAAGCATGAAAGTTATTAATTCTTTATTGATTGTTTCATTAATGAGTCTGGTTTATGTGGAAACTGAGAATTACAATCATATCAACTCATTAACTTTAAAAGTTTGCAGTTCTTTACAAAACACAGAATTATATGCTACTTTTGTACCATTACCAGTAAGCCTAAATTGATCTATGGTTTGAAGCATGTGGACTGTGGAGATATAAATTTGCCGTGTACAAGTGGCAATCGTGATCTCAGATCTTGTAAAGCGCTACTCGAAAGCCAAGTGTGGAGGCACCAGCTTATTCACAAGCGCTGTATTGAGTCAGAAGGGTTGCCCATAAGAATAGTCCAAATGAGGTCCGAGTTCAATTGCCAGAGGATCAGAGGGTTGGAGCAGCTCCTTAAACGGGTGGGTGTCTTCTGGGTCAGCAATTGTAAGGTGGAGGATCAGATGAGACACAGTAAGATATAATGATGGCAGTGGGACAGCATTCAAGACTTCGTGGTTAACAAGTGTTCTGGCACAGCACATTAGTGAAAGTATAGGGAAGTAGACCTTATGCATGAATTGTGCAAATCATTCATGACTAGACTCATACCCAACGTACCGTGTTTCGCCCAGGAGGCATATTCGTAGACCATACCAACCACAGTACAGATAATTTGCTACAATTCCAAATCTATTGTATCTATCCATTTATATAGCGCCTCACAGAATGACTATTCAGAGGCGCTCTCAGCGCGAAACTTCGGGATAAAAAATGTTCTTAAAGAACGAGAGACTGATCCATGAGGCAAATTGAGTTGTTAGTTTAGCGGCTTTAGCCCATAGTGTGGAAGGAAGATCGTTCCAAATGGAGGGACCATCCACAGCAAACGCCCAATGTTGGGCAAGAGCAGTCCTAGTCCTGAGTACAAAATATCAAGACGATCTGCAGAACGCATTGAGCGAGATGAAGATGCTGATATCGGCTTTTGTTTTGCATATGTAGTTTGGTAGGTATGTAGAGGCATTTCCCATCTGTGGTTTGGAAACCAGACAGAGGACCCAATGGGAAAATAGTAGGCCTCTACCATGTTATGTGGTTTGACCCATGGATTATGGGCAGAGACTTAGAGGGACATGGTGAACAGTCCCCAAAGTTTGTGGTGGGGGGACGGAGATGCTTATAATTATCCCCCCAATATTTCGGAAATGTGCATATTAATATTAAATATCTACAGTGTTATCCATTGTTTATCCATAATGAGCAATTTTGTTAAGATGACAGACTGACAGTTTAAAATGTTACAATATTGGGCCTACAGTGTGTGCACTGTGCACATGTATAAAAAAATTCTTAAACAATGGAAGGTGACATTTTATTAAAGTCTTAAACCACGTCTCTGAGCACTGAAATCATGAATAGGCTAATTTTGTTAAGACAACATGCAGCTTTAAATGCTTATGGACCTGGCCTACTTTCCAACAAACTTGCATTCTTACATAGGCTATAGTCTTATAATTAGGTTGGATAGGCTTATTGATTTTTCAAATCACAGATGCGAGGAAAATGTTCATAGTTGATGATGTGGTCTCAAAACTAATTAACAGCATAGGTCCCACATACATTGGTCTTGCGTACAATTTTCTAAAGTTTGCTGTAGGAAGAGCAATTCAATTGCAGAAGACATGTCTTGCTTTTCTTGTGTTTCTTCGAGGATCCTATCGACAATTCTGCATTTCATCCTAGTTGGTATGGGAGCGTCGTTGTTGTCAGGCGTATACATCTTAGTCAAGTAGTTCAGTAGGCCTAGCCGACTATATGCAGAAGAAACTATGAAACAGGTCGAAACTCTAGGAATATAAGTCGATTATGAGGAAGATTTTTAACAGTCTAGTTTCATCTGCTGTGACATCAAACTATATTTACTACGGTCATCCTTGCTGCGCGTTAAGATAACAGCGTCTCAGACCTGAATGAATGAATGAATGAATGAATGAATGAATGAATGAATGAATGGATTGCAGGAGATTCGTGCAAGTTTGCTAAATTTTGTGCCATTTAATTTTTTCTCTGTCTCTTTGTAGTCTTTGACGAATCATGAACTCTAATTAAGAACTCTTCTTTCGATTTGGAAGAATCTAGGCCTAGCTTTAGGTTATTAATTCGCAGGCTACATAGGAAAAACTTAAAGTTAGGCCTAAACTACAGCGTCGATCGTGCCTTCCTTCAAGTGAGGCAGTTGATTTTAACTGCAGTAGGCTAATTATTATCGTCATCTCTTATAAGTAGGACTTGTCGGTTAAGGCACAGAAGTAGACTTTATGTCAAACACTTGATACAATGGACTTGATGGAGCGCGTGTACGATGCACGATCATTGTCGAGGCTACTTTCCTTGAGTCCTTGAGAGTTTTATCGCTGAAAAGCAATTGTAATGATGATATAGGGCTATAGGCTATTGCATTAATTCGTGTATGATGCATCGTCTTTTGACGAACTTTTCAAATGTTTTGCATCCGTTGGAGAGACGCAACCAGGATCCAAAAGCAGTCATAAGACTTAGACCTAACCAGTAACCCTGAATCTTCTATTCTGGCAAAAATGTGTAGCTCTGATTGAAACGGATTAGGCGACACAAAGGCTAGTCCTGAGTCCTCACTAGTCTTATAGTCTAGTTGTTTTTAATGTGTCTGCAGAGATTGTCTTGATATACGTGTGCCATGCGCCAGGTTCGTCTGCAGATCCGTGTCTGACTTCCGTTAACATTGGAGATTACAGACGCAGCAGAAATTTCCAACCATCAGTTCAGGATCCTCTGTTGTGCGACATGAACGTCAATGAGTGTAAGTGTCTGATATAAGAATGTTTCGCATCTATAGAGGGTGGTCCAAAAAGAACCCCTAGGGTTTTTGCCAATATCTTGGCCAGAAGCATGAATTTCGAAATGAAATTTTACAGACTTAAAGACAATTCATATTTACACATGATGGCCAGATTTTATCAAAATATTTCAAACACAACAAAAGTTACATCACTTTTAGTGAGGCCACCCACTGTTTTTTGACAATTCAAAAACGTCACGCAACAAAAAAGTTAAAAAAATACGATTTTATTAAGTCTCATCTCAAATAACTGTTGTCAAATGAACTTGATAGTGCTTCACAACTTGTGTTCAACGTGCCCACCACCAGTGCCAACACTTCTTTTGAGTCTCTTTGCAAAGTTTATGATAGCCTTGTTGATGCGTTCCAAAGGCAAATCTTCCCATATCAACTCCAATGCGCTCATCCTATAGG
Organism: Lumbricus rubellus; assembly: GCA_945859605.1. Taxonomy (NCBI): domain Eukaryota; kingdom Metazoa; phylum Annelida; class Clitellata; order Crassiclitellata; family Lumbricidae; genus Lumbricus; species Lumbricus rubellus. Next base: position 32,196,319 of record OX243815.1, on the reverse strand, counting down.
CCTACTACTGCCACGTAGGCCTACTACTACTTCTACCTCCCAGCTTCTACTAACATAATTGTCGTCATTTTTTGTTACTGTTCCTCCTCCTATTCCTCCTCCTCCTCCTCCTTCTCCTACCCTTTCTTCGTCTTCTTCTTCTCCTTTTCTTCTGCATTCAACCGTCGTTGCTCGGTTCAGATTGACAGAAGGAGATGTGGTGCATAAGCATCGTGTCATGTGACTCATGTCACATGTGACATTCGCCCACGCCGCTACTGCTGCACCCACGCGCACCTCATCCACCCCAAAACACACAACACACACGCATACACAAACACACATAGCCTATATACACATTATAATATACAATACCAATACAATACATCGTCTGTTTAAAGTGCAATGGTTCTAACTTGCATTTAGCAATGGAGTCAGCACCAATGCACCATTGATTGCACTCTAAACAGATGGCATGTGCAACATATTGCAACATAATTATTATCTGATCTGTTGGTTTCACTGTGCACAGCTATATGGTATCGGTTTAATGCAATCACTGGTGGAAAGATGCCAGAAAGATGTGCTACTACGCTTCACTGTGGAACGATGGTTCCGATTTGGATGAACGACATCCACCCGACCCGTAAGATCCGTTTACAAATCTTGAACTATATAATTATAGGCATAAGGCAAATTCTGCATTAACTAAAACTAGGCCTAATATAATATGCAGAATAATCATTATGCTGCTTTATGCGAACGCACAGCCTTTTGTAAGATACAATGTATAGATTTAGCCTATAGGCCTTCTTCTAAAAGGCGCGACAGCCTATACATATGTGGGAATCGACATAGGCCTATTTGCGAGCATCTGATTTACATCTGAGTGACTGGCTGGGCGCGTTAAATTAAAATGTTATTAGGCCTAATTTTAATAATAATAATAATAATAATAGTAATAATAATAATAATAATAGGCCCTAATAATAATAATAATAATAATAATAATAATAATAATAATAATAATAATAATAATAATAATAATAACAATAACAATAATAACAATAATTTAAATGATAATAATGATAATATTAATAAAGAGAAATGGGAAGTTTAGAATGTGCGCCCTCGTTGGACATTTATTTTATTGTCACATGGGGAAAGGCTTGTATTATATGGGCCAGTGTGTAATATGGGCCTCGACTGTTTCTCCCACCTACCATATCTGCGGAGAGCTCTTACTGTGAAAAATAATCCGTCCACAGATTTCAACTTCATATTTTGGATGTGTCCCTATGCTCATAAACTCTTAACGAAATTATAAAATGTTTTAATTTTTATGTAGATTTCTTATAAGAAATTTCAAACTTCAGCAGCTGTTGTGTGGCTTATTATTTGAGTTATACTATGCCCTTTGGTCTCAGAAGGTAGGGAATTTCTTCATCATATAAAAACGCAACTATCTTTATATTTAAAACATTCGTTGATCACATTATAACGGATTTTCCATAAGCATACCAGTGTGTGTAATATGGGCCTGTGATCCAATGTGTAATATGGGCCGGCCCATATTACACATCTCACTCACTGTGCGAGCTCGTGGTGGCAACAAATTGCTATGGCGTTCACATGACTTGCCAGCAGACATAGAAAAAGATCTAGTTGAGCACATAGGCCTATACACTTGATGGAATCTAGGTTTTATGGGCTCACACGAGCATCACTGTTGAGTTTGTACCATCCGACGTGACTGAACGTCCTGTGCCTGTTGAGCCCTCTCACCAGAACCTGGAAGCGACTGGGATGACTGATCACGTCCTGTGCCTGTGGAGCCCTCTCACAAGAACTTGGAAGCAACTGGGATGACTAAACGTCCTGTGCCTGTTGGGCCCTCTCACAAGAACCTGGAAGCAACTGGGATGCAACATCTTACTATGGAACTAGTTGTCCATAATGACTGTGAAAATTAGTCTTGTGTTGATAAATAAAGCTTGTTTGCGTGCATGTGCATTTGTTATGGCGCCCTTCAAGCTTTTTTACCCAGAGGCGCTCCCGACTGTATCGGAGTTTCACAATCCCTACATGTATCGTGCACGTGAAACTATTTGTATACATGTACATACAGGGTGGGCCAAAAAAAGTGAGAACACCTTGTAGAATACGAGTTATTTACAAATATAATTCAATTAATTATGTTGTTTTCATATATTTTTGTTTGCCAAGTATTTAGCTAATCAGAAATCATGTTCAATGTGTCCTCCTTGCTTCTCAACGAGTTTTTCTAAGCGTCAACACCACTCGTTTAAGCTACTGCATGTCAATAAAACGCTGTCCCAGATTTCTTCATTCTTCGAGGTTCGATTATTGCCAACTTGAGCTGCTCAACTGTGGTAAATTTTCGCCGAAGGTAGACTTTTTCTTGCAAAGCACCCCATATGGCATAATCTACTGTGTTTAAATCACAACTGTTCGGTGGCCACATGTCTGGCTCGATGAAGTTAACATTTTCCTGCCAAAGAAAGTTGATTGTATTTCTCGCTGTATGAGATGGAGCTCAATCTTGCTGCTGTAATGTCCAGTTATGGCGATCACATATCGCCTTGTCTCAGAACATGTCCACAATAGCATTCACCGTTTACTTTGGCGCCTGGTTCAACGAACACAATATTAGTTTTCCCCATTCTAGACACACAACATGATACCATGATACCGCGCGGCTGAAATGGTCACGTTCTCGTATGAGTCGACTTTCCTGAACTTACATTTTTCTTTGTTTCAAATGGAATAAACAGTTAACTGGAGTGGCATCGGAGAATGTCTTTTCGTCTGTAAACCAGATGCTTCGATCGTACACTTCTCTCATTAGGAAACCGCTCAAATAGCTGCCGACTGCGTTGCAAGCGTTTCAAAGTGACATTTTCATTGAGCTTCTGCCCGATTACACTCTGGTACGTTTTGAGTTGTAAATTTTGCTTTAAAATGCGTCGAAATAAAAACATCATAGGGTAAAGTGGGGTAATTTCGGCACCTTAAGCAGTTTTTCGAATATTTGTGATGTCATTACGTTTATAAGATCCACTGATGTTCCTATAATTTGCTAAATCCCTAAGCTACGAAATGGCGCCTTTAAACTGTGAATCGGCTCTCGCAAATTCGTGTTATAACATGATAAGTGAGGGCGTTCAGATGCCGAAATTACCCATATGGGAGGGTAATTTCGGCAAGGCATGTGGGTAATTCCGGCACGGGTGACGAAATTAGCCAAACAGAAGATTACCATATGTTTAAGCAAGGTAAATGAAGCAGATAGTTGGAAATTGTAGCTTCACTTTAATTTCGTCATTTATGCTGTAGGCCCTACACTCATACAATTTAATACGCACTGCCTTTAAATATAGCTTTCAATAAAAAGAAATCATGTAGAACTCATCCATGACAGTGAAAATGAACAGTTGCCTCCTCTGCAGACCAGTTCATGAAGCTATCGTCAATTTGAAAGAATTCTTTCATGGAATTAAGTATCCAAATTTAACGATGACAACAGTAGGCTACTAACGTTATAACGAGCAAAAACATTAACGAAAACAGTTAATCCGTACTTAGACATAGGCGCCTACACCAAAACAGTACACTGAACAAATCGCTGGTAGGCCTAAGTCAACGTAGCTTAATTATCATGAATCTAGTCGCAGCTACCACAGTAGAAGACTTTTTGTTGCTCGTCGATGCATGCACAACTGTCGCACGCCCACTTCATACATCGATAGCACTGCCACCAAGGAACTGACGACTCGTTGTACGGTATTTCACAGTAGAGACAAGGAGTTGTATCGACGTTACAACTAGTCGTCTTCGCACTTGGAGCAGAATCACTCTTCTTCTGTCGTTTGTTCACCGGCACTTGTGTTCTGGGCGTGCGTTTAATTTTCTTTTTTCAGCATCCTCCATCTCCAGCTGTCTCTTGTATGGTGAACTGGTCAGGATTTCTGCATGACATACTTTACGTTTAAGTCTCCCACATCTCGGATACTTGTTTGCATTCTGATTCATGCCAAGTATATCGCCAAAGTTGGTCTTGTCAGTGGGGTGACTTGCGGACATGGTGTCATCGCGAGAAATGCTTTTAACCGACGATTCTGCAATGGCAGAATTGTCAACACCAATCGACGACATTGAAGCCACAGCCAGATCAGGAACGTTGATGTTCGGCATTGCGGTCATGGTAGAGATTGGGCAGGATGTGCTTTGAATCGACGATTCTGCAATGGCAGAATTGTCAACACCAATCGACGACATTGAAGCCACAGCCAGATCAGGAACGTTGATGTTCGGCATTGCGGTCATGGTAGCCTAGAGATTGGGCAGGATGTGCCCCTGGCTGAGACGCAGCAAACGGTGGTTACAGTCTTTCCCTTCTCTGCGCTTGTCAAGCCACCGACGTAGTGTTTTCCACGTTGACTAATCACTTTCCCTGGCTTGTGGCAAATGGTGACACCGGATTCATCCACGTTGAAGATATTCTCCCCCGGTATGAGCTGTTCCTCACTGCTGTCGAACAAAATATTTTGCAGTGCATTGAAGAACCTATCAACTTTGGGTCTGTTGAAACCTGACGCCCGTTGCATTGAAGTCGGCTCTGCAACACGTACGGACAACTCACGATGACGTTTCATGAATCCGACGAGCCAATCCTTTCCAGCAGCTTTCTCTTTAGTGTTAAACCTGTGTTCGATACCGTTGATATCGCAATAACTAAATACGAGTTCTCTCACAGCTTTTGGCGACAAGCCAAACAGTTTGTTGGACAATGACACCAAGACCCCCGACAGTTCTCTCTCTTGCTCATCAGTTAGGGTGGTTGGTCGACCAGAACAACATTTCATTACAACGCCGTCCACCATAGCTCTTTTAACATAACCTTGGAGAGTTTGACGCGGGATGCGAAACTGTTTCGCAACAGCTTTTTTTGAGCGCCCGTCGACAAGCACAGATTTCACTGCCAGCCTAATGTCATCGTTTGACCACAGAGAATATCGTCCACGTTTCGAGCTTGGTCCGGTTCTAGGACCCTGATCCTGTTCCATGTTTCCTGAATAAACACTCGTGTGTTTTAATTGCAAAATGGATACTAACAGAACTAAGCAAGCTAATCAAACCGTCGCCAAGTTAAATAAGGCAGAATGGTAATTTCGGCACCCTCCTTGGAAAAATTTCGGCACTGCCGGAATTAGACAAGATTTGGGTGCCGAAATTTTCCTCATATGTAGGCATCACTCTGTAAGTGGGTAAAATAAATAATCTATAGCTATACATCGTATTATCGTTCAGCATGCTGCACCATGATAATCAAACTTCTAGAAAAATCACAGCATGTACATATGCAACCGATAACAAATTTTCAGCAGCGTTTTCTCTGAATTGAAATACAATTAAGAAAATGCATTAAAACAGAAATGAGTTCAAATGACTTACCAAAAGTGCTTAAAATGCGATTTACAAAGCGTCTTGAAACTTTTCTAAGATTGTAATGTTGAGATGTATGACGTCACACCACAGAGCTATTTTAGTGCAAGATATTTTCGCGACTACTGGGGGGTGCCGAAATTAGCCCCATGCCGAAATTACCCCCCTTTACCCTATAGCTAAAGAGGTAAGTAGGTGAATGAGCAAACAATTTAAGCTATTTTGGATACAGTGAAACAAGTTTTGATGCATTTATACTACTTTTTACGCGATGTTCTCACTTTTTTTGGCCCACCCTGTATATACATTATAATATGTATGTACATTGTATATAGGCCTCTATATATACACCGTGATTCAAAAAAAAGTAAGCCAAATTATTTTTCATATATCTCTAATGCCTGATAACATATCACGCTAAAATTTTCCAAATATTTAGAGAATTGGACCAAGAATATGATTCCAAAATTTCATGGGGTAAAGTTGAACGGATAAAAAGATATGAATCTTTAAACTTCATATGCCGAAATTGCCGTTTACAAGCAATTTTTTGTCAGATTCAATAAAAAAAAGTAAGCCAAACTGTTTTTATTAAATCTTCAATGCCTGATAATTAATCATAATAAAAGTTTCAAGATATTTAGAGAATTAAACTTAGAATAGGATTCCAAAATATCATGTAATAAATTTGAACGGATAGAAAGATATGAATAGGCTATTTAAACTTCATCTCCGGAAATTTCAGTTTTCAGCAAATCTGTTATGGTGTTCGCTGCAGTTTTGATGCCTGATAGTTCCCAATTTTGGTCTTCAGTGATCCTGAAGTAAAATTTTACGGAGTATAAAGTGTGGAGCGTGCAGAATGAAAGACCGAGTCTACCAGACAACAATCCATGATATAAACGATCTGAAGCAACGCTTGTTGGAAGTGTGGGATGACCGGGACCAGAGGATAATCGACGATGCTGTTGCCTAATGGCGCCAGCGCCTCAAGGCTTGCGTGCAAGCTGGAGGATGACATTTTGAGCATCTTATTTAATTCAATAATCAAATCATACTGTTGGGGTCATATTGCTAGTTCAATTATCTACATATCTGGAAATTTTTAGAATGATTAATCATCAGGCATTAGAGATATGAGAAAAAGTTTGACTTACATTTTACTGAATCTTACAGAAAATTGCTTGTAAACGGCAATTTCGAAATATGAAGTTTAAAGATTCATATCTTTTTATCCGTTCAACTTTATCCCATGAAAATTTGGAATCATATTCTTCATCCAATTCTCTAAATATTTGAAAATTTTGGCATGATATGTTATTAGGCTCGAGAGATATATGAAAAATAATTTGGCTTACTTTTTTTGAATCACAGTGTATATATATATATATCAATGCAGCATATTACACCACCGCAACCCACAACAGTAACAGCAGTTCTCTTACATGAGTAGCAGCTTTGCTTAATCTCTACAATGGTGGCTCATATTACACACAGGGTCGTGTAATATGGTCCACTTTACGTATTTAGAAAAAATTATTAAAAAATTTATTTGAACAGATTAAAGAATAATTTCTTCATATTTGATCACAATTCACGTCAAGTTATGCCTAGAATAAACGATCCGACGCATTCAGCTTCATCTGCACTCTGAAATAGCAAAGTTTCTTAGGGGGCCCATATTAGAAGCCCTTCCCCTAGCCTAGGCCTAGGGGCATAACATGTTTGCGGTTCGATCGAATGATCCTCAACTTCCTCAAGGTTGTAAAGAAATTCTGAGGAACGTCATTAGAGGCGTGTAAAATGAGTGTTCATTGTTATAGTGGTATTAGGCTACCTATTTACACCTTCAAGGCAGGCCTCTCGTGAGTCGTGTTGCCTCTCCTAAACTCTCCGAGCTGAACTCTTGCAACAGGTGATCCTATATTTTAAAGTGTTTTTTACTCCAAGTCTTTGAATTGACATTCTAGGGGCCAATCCTGGTCCGAAGACCGCGAAGGTGTGCGCTCCCTATTGGCTAGCGAGCGAAGACTGTACCAGTTGTGATTGGACAGAACTGATTCAAGTCCTTTGGTGTCAGGATCAGACGACCCTTAAGGAGTACTTTGTGTACCAGTTGAAGAAGCCACCGTTCTGTTCGATGGCTTATTGCGCTGGGGATGGAGAGGCTTGCAAGAAAGACTGCTCCTGGAATGGAGTCATGAAAGAATGTTCATGTAAGTGCCACCTGTGTAGGCTAATAATAATATTATTATAATTGTGCATGGATCGAGGCCCTGGAAGATTTAAAAATCATGCACCACTGACAACCGAAAATTGGGTAATTCTTAGATTTATTGCAGAGGAAATTCTGCCACTCCTCTGCAAAATAAGTAAATAACACACATTAATTGATATAAGAGCAATTCGTTGTTAGCCTACTCTTTCTACAGGAAGTCTTACAAACGTCAATGTTTACCCAAGTCTATTATTCTTGCAAGCCTACCAATATCTAACAGCTATGTGTAACATAATTAACCCACTTAGAACGACAGTTCTAATCTCACTTCTTCAAGGAAACACTTTTTCTAATATTTTGTATGCAATACAAGGTCCGGCCTATCCTGTCATGACTGATCCGATCTTGAAACAACCTCGCATAGTAACTAGTCTAACACAAGTTCAAAACGCATACCCGCCTGGAGAGCTCTTCCACCCAACGAGGTTCGTCGTGGACTGTGCCATTGGATATCCTCAGCAACTGATCGATGATGGAGCGAGGTTTGATGTTCTCTTCGAAGCCGACGGTTTCTACGTTACACGATTTACGGTCAATTCAATGGATCCAGTGGCAGCGTTGGATGAATCCCATCTCATCGGACACATAGGACGTACGGTAAGACGTACATAAAACGTACCATTATAGGACGTAGCCTACGCTAGGACGTAGCCTACATAGGACGTACATAAGGACGTACGGTAGGACGTACATAAGGCGTACATACATGTAGGACGTATACGGTAGGACGTACATAAGACGTACATGTACACAGAACATACGGTAGGACGTACATGTACATACATGTAAGACGTACATAGGACGTATGGTAGGACATACAATGTATAGGTCTACGGAGAAGTCCATCCATCAGAAGTATCATACAAGTTGTTTGCGATCGTTTCATTGCAATTTAAATATTCTACTTTATTCGACATGATAAAATCGATATAAAATCCTACAAGATTATATAACTATTTATAGGCTGGTGTTTGAAGTACATGTATTTATGTGGATAATAAGCCTAAAATAGGCCTACAAATGCAAATAGAGGCACACTTTCGCAGTCGATGGTCGAGTACGTACGCTATCGATTCTCAAAACTAGACTAATTGCAATTAATAAATTATGTGAAACCCGCAGCTACGGCTGGAAATTCTGAAATAATTATGTTGAAACTGAAATTAATGGAAACACTTGATTTGGTATAACAGACGATCGATCAGTGTTGACTCGTCGTGTAGGCTAATTAAAACTTCTGAAAGGAGACGGACAGACGAACAGACACGCGGACAGACAAAAAAACTACTAGACAGAGTGAAAATAGACTAAACGACTAAACATAAGCTTCATGGTAGGCCTATGTTTGTGTGAGCGCATTCATTTTTTTGTCAGCATATGAGCGTATAGGCCTACATGCAATCACAGGCTGTGCGCAACAATTAAAACAGTCTGTGTTTATGGGAACTTTCTGCTCAACAACATAAAAGTCTCTGTTTACCGGTACTCCTTAGCCTATCTCTAGTCTATATCTCTAACAATCTCATCCTTCTGAACGCGGACGAGACTTGAAATTCACATGGTTAAATTAAGTCACTTACAGTGCAGTTTCAGACAAACACAAATATGATCGTGTGAAATATCAAAATTTCAATAAAAATTGATAAGTAGGCTACCGTACGGTAGCATATATAATAGGCAGGCCTATTGTACCCAATAATACGATCCATTTAATCAGAAAGCATAATAAATTTCTGACGATATCGGTAAATACTAGCCTAAACACCAGAATAAAACTAGGTATGTATGCCATAGGCCTATTATAGAGTTCTGGTGCTCCACATTAATTGTGCTGCTTTAGGCTTGTCGTTTGTAAACAAAATAATAGGCTTGTAGCGTCTACGCGCTTCTTTATCCATACACTATTACACTGTAATGTATTTCGGATTGATAGGGCATATAGGCTTTTAGCCTTTCTTCGCTGAATCGCTGTCATGCTAGAATTTGTAGACGTTCATTTAATTAAAAGTTACGAAAAGCGACCTAATGCTGCAAACTGCAAATAATTTAATTTGCTTGTAGGCCTACCTATCAGTGAGTCTTTCTAGATGCAAAAAAGCTACATGTTTCATTATTTGTCAATGTTTTAATCAGGGCCGGATTAAGGCATGTTCAACATGTTCCGCGGAACAGGGGCCCCCACACTTTAGGGGCCCCACAAATGTGTGAAAAAAATTTCAGCAAATTTCTGCCACACGACTATTTTCCAAAAAAATTCGGCGGATGACTAAAAAAAAAAAGTCATCAACTTTTTTGGCGGATGAAATGGTACGATTTTCCCAAAAATTTCGGCGGATGACTAAAAAAAAGGTCATCAACTTTTTTGGCGAATGAAATGGTATAATTTTCCCGACAATTTTTTTTAATTTTCCGCAAAAAATTCCTGAACAGGGCTCCCACAAAAATTCCCGAACAGGGCCCCGACATTGCTTAATCCGGCCCTGGTTTTAATGACCAATGTTGATGGTATTTTAAGCTTACGTGTAGTGTATCGTCCTATTGGGACTCATCAAACGCTGGGAGCAAATACCTTCTGAGCAAGGGACTCTGGTTTGGTCTGAGTCCAGTGGTAAGTAAGAATATGTTTTGCTTTTCTCGCTTTTGCATAGAAGCGTTTACTCCAATAGTTGAAAAACGTTTCAAAATAAATAAAAGCAAAATACGATACACGCTTCTATTGAATTATCCAACGTCAGTCATTCTAATCATTGTCTGTTAATTATAATTATATCTACCCTCATTAGACTGCGGCAGGAGAACAATCACAATTAGGCCTATAATTCTGAAAATGTTCTATAGGACTAGGGGATCCGCATATTATGCCTTTAGCATATATATGCGCCTGTACCTTATGCTGTTGATTTGGTAGATTGAATTAATTGCCACTGCATGCAGTGACGTTTCTATAGATATCTTGTCCTTACATGTTTCCTACAGGACAAGGCTGGATCAGCATTAAGTAACAATCTGCTTGTGCGAGAAGGTCAGGACGTGAGTTTCTGGATGAGTCCGTCATTTCCCATCACCACTCGACCATGTTTCGATGTTCCAGAGTTTAAGTGTTTCTACAAAGCCTACAGTTTTTCAATCCATGCTTCCGAAGGTGTGATGAGACTCAGCGATTGCTCTCTGGTCATCACCGATGGCGTTTCCCTCTCAAGAGAAGTCAAGATCTCATCAATACCAACGATTGGAGGCAGACCAAAGCCTTTCATTTGGCAAGTGAATTTCAACGTTTACAACGACACGATCATGAGTCGAATGAAACCAGGGATTCAACGCGACAAGCTCACTCCGATCTTCAAAAACTATCAGATACAAAGCATCAATGTAGGCTACGTATTAAATTATCCTTTCTTTAACTCGCTTGGAAGGTGATCTGATCTAGGCTACAGGTTGCGGGTTCGAGTCTACTGAACAGACCTCGTGTAGCGATCCTCGGCAAGTTTTTTGTGCGCATGCTCCCTTGTCAGTGATCAGTAGAACTTGGATTTAGCGTATAAGCTGGTGACTATAGTCGGCAAAACCTCTGTGCTGATTCCGTGTCTAGAAATATGGATTCGCCCTGCAGGACCAACGAAAGGAAGATGAGTATTTGACCAGCGAGCAACCAGAATAAACGAGAGCTAGATAACTTTTCTTCTACACTAGACCTACTGCAGATGCCTTGATGCGTGTTTAGTATCTACAGAGCGTGACCATAATTATATGTGTTTATAGAAAATAGGCTACTTGCGACAATGTAGGCCTAGCTTAAGCATGCACTGCAGCATGCCAAATTCAGAAGGGTTATTTATAAATCAACACTTTATGTATAGTTCTTAGTTCTTACACGAGGTCAGCATTCGTTGGGCTGTTGTTATTGATTCTGCTATTGCTGTATAGGCCTATCTGTTGCGAATAATTTATTGCCCATGTTGAAATGCAGTAGCAGCATGCAGCTGATAATTAACCCTACAGAATTTTAGTCATTGAAACTGATCGATTGATTTAGTTAATTACTGCACGGTATTGAATTCGATCATTAATATTTCTCTCGTGAAGTAGACGGAAAGGCAAATTTCAACTGCATTTCATTTCGCTTAACACTCCAACTGCTCCGACATACTTTGGTTTTCCACTCATTATTTGTGCGTTTGATGTAATTATCCATAATTTTCCATAATTATACATATATGGCCTAATACTATGTGAGCAGTTTTCCATAATACGATCGCATGCAGGGGCGGATACAGAAATTTTAGAAGAGGGGTCAACATTTTTGTCGATAGTCTAGTCATGCGTTGATATAAAGGTTCTTGGAACCAAGTGGGGGAGACACGTTCCATGAAATTTTTAAATGGAAGCAATGGCCGGATTGTCCCCCTTGGATCCACCCTTGATCGCACGTTACTTGTTTTTTTCAGTTGGAGATAATAGACTCCGCCCCGCAGCCTACCTGTCAATCAGTCGGTGATCCACACATCACGGCATTCCCAGATGCCACTGGCAACAGGTCAGCTTCGTTCGTTTTTCTGATTAATTGCTCTATTTGCTCACAGTCACTGCAGCTGAAACATTCGAATGGCGTCAAACGCTATGGCATTATTATTAGAACGATAGCAGCATTTCAGAAAATGAAACAACATTAATTTTAATATTTCAGAATAACCGTTAAAGTAAACGAAGACACATTTCATGCTGAATAATCATTTATACACTTATAGGCAGAGGCTACCTACATTTAGGCCTACAGTCTTGCAGAGGCGTGTCTATCAATGCTTGGGTTTGTAGAACGATTTCCATCGGACTTCAAAACTGGTATGGGATGGGCGGGGGAAAGTACGTTCTGGACGTACATTTACAACGTCGTACATGTAGGCATGTACAAGCAGAAGTTGCTGAGTTGCATTTCGGCCGGAGTGGGGGACAGATCACCCTAGGGTTTGGACACCATTGTATAGGCCCTACACTACAATAAAATAGACAATATCATGTTTCATTGATCAAATGGATTAATGGTACCTAAGACTAGATTAGTGTCTTGTGCAATGCAAATAAAATAAAATAAACATATTAACGGACAGTTCAAAGGTTCCGCTGCTATAGTTTGCCCCCTTTCATCCTGTTTTTGTGACATATGCAATAATTATTCAACCGTGCAATTAATTTTCTTCTAGAGCCTATTTTCACATCTACAGCGTCGGAGACTTCTATCTCGTCCGATTGGATTCCAGAAATTTAGAGGTTAGCATGCTTTTACAGTACACGTAGACGTCCTATTTAAAACCACACATGGTTCTATATCATAGAGTGTATAGGGAAAGGAAGCTTCTTGTGTTCAACGCAATGCTCACCTAGAAGTCTAGCATCTTTAATCAGTGTCTCAATTTTATCTTCATACATCGACTGCTGTCTGTCTAACGTACCGTATGATCTTACACTTTCAGCTATTCAAGTTTCTGCGCTGCTGGTCTGTGCACGCAACCTTTTCAAATTCATCAAACATCATTTTACTTTAGACGGAACACCCGTTCCACTCACAAGATATATCCGTAAAATTGTTTCGCCTGTGGAACAACGTTTGTAATAATTTATTTTTGGCCTACATTACGCTATATAAATGTCCCCCAAACACGTACACGTAAACGTAGGCCTACCTAGTTAAGTACACACATTCATAATTTATAAGATTATTATGTAGCTATGATCAATTGATCATCTTATAAGCATGTAACACCTAATAATTATTATCATCCTTTTATTCATTAGTTTTGACCATTTTCCCTGAACTGCCGCATTTCCTCTGTCTTATACCCATGCAGTCGTTAAGCTCTGCTATGATCTATAGATCCAGGTGAGGCAAGCACCCTGTAACCCCGGATCAACCGTCCCAGTTTCGTGCAACTGTGGCGTCATCTGTCGTGAGGGTAACAGCATCTTTGGTATAAACGCCTGCAATCAAGCGACACCATTGCTGGTCAACTTCAGACTGGACGACATCTCGCCAACCGGTACCATTCAAACGACACCTACCGGGTGGAAAGTAAATCTCAACATCAGTTCTAGTTGGCACTTGCTGAATTCAAATTTACCGAGCAATAGATGATTATATATATATATATATTATATTATATTATATATATATACAGGGTGGGCCATAAAAAGGACCTCTAAGGTTTTTGCCAGCATCTTGGCAGGCCAGACGTCAGAATTTCGAAATGAAATTTTACAGGCTTGAACACGATTCATATTTACACATGATGGCTAGATTGCGTCAAAATATTTCAAAGAGAACAAAAGTTATATCACTTTTAGTGAGATCACCCACTTTCTGACGATTCAAAAACGTAACGCACAAAAAAGTTTAAAAAAACGATTTTATTAAGTATCATCTAAGATAGGCTAATCGTCAAATTGCCTTGATACGCATATCAGTTCCGTATGTCCTAAATATGGAAACAGGCCTATAATTGTGGCGGCATGGCCTCATATGTATAATTGTATATAGGATGTATGAAACCCAGATGGGAGGATTGCCATATGGACCACTCTCAGACGTCGCTGTTGCAGGTAGCAACTTGCAACTACATATCGCTCAATGTAAATGCTTTTATAATTATAGTTAGTGATACGCATTTGTTTTAACAGTCTATTGGCAAAAATAAATTTCACAGCCTTTAAGTGCTTACAATCATTTTATGTATATTGTGTGTTACATGACTGTGCGACGAGGTGGTGTAGCGGTAAGTTGATCACCTTGTGACCAAAGAGTCGTAGGTTCGAATCTACCTCAAGCCACTGCGAAGCAACCTTGGACAAGTTCAATCAATCATGAAGCATGCCCTCCTGGGGCGTTGCATGAAGCGGCAACAATTTAGAATTGCTGCTCATCATTTTCGTAGGCTAATTTTTCCTCGGTTGAGTCGCCACTTCAACGCGAGTAGATCAGAACCGGGCAGGCTGATCATCCCGGCGTTGACTACCTCAGTCATCCGTCTTCACTCCATGGCCCTGGAGCAGGGGGGTTGTTTAGGCTAGCCCATAGCCGGATGTAGTTTAACGTCATACCCAGGACAAGTTGCTCAGAACCGGGCAGGCTGATCATCCCGGCGTTGACTACCTCAGTCATCCGTCTTCACTCCATGGCCCTGGAGCAGGGGGGTTGTTTAGGCTAGCCCATAGCCGGATGTAGTTTAACGTCATACCCAGGACAAGTTGCTCAGAACCGGGCAGGCTGATCATCCCGGCGTTGACTACCTCAGTCATCCGTCTTCACTCCATGGCCCTGGAGCAGGGGGGTTGTTTAGGCTAGCCCATAGCCGGATGTAGTTTAACGTCATACCCAGGACAAGTTGCTCGCCTACAATTGTCTGTGGCCCTGTGGGGAAGGCAACGGGAAACCACGTCACTCATCTCATCCTCAGCCAATGAACCTGCCTCCGGGTAACGAACTCATCGTCACCATGTATCATGAGTTTCATGACTATTTTATCCTGCGCCTAGCAGCAGATAGCCGCAATACTAGTTTGCTAATTGTATAGATGAAAAAGTTTGTGTGTCTTTTCTGGGAAAGATTACTCTATTGTCTGGAGTCGAAGTCGACGCCAACTTAGCCGCAGGGGACAAGAGGTTCATGGATATCTACGTCTATGGACTCAGCTCTGAACTGACTCAATACGATGGACTTTGCTCTGTTAAAGATCTCAATAACGCTGAATGCACAACTGCGTGCGAACCTTATAGGTCGGTACATGTACTAGGTAGCCTATAAATATGTCTGGGAATAAATATTGCTACTTTACATCGTAGCTTATGCGAGATGAGTGTCTTATCGCAATTACTTTCACTGGCAAATATTTGAAAATATTTGAGAAAAAAATAAAAGTCATATTCTAACGGAGTCTTTAGTGACTAGCTGCCAGTTGGATGATCAGATAAAGAAGAATATGATTGACCTTTCTTTCTCACATCCACCGAGACCAAGAACAGTGAAGTCTTATACTCAGTAGTGTAGTCCTAAAAAATGAAGTGGGGGAACGCTCTTTATAATAATATTATTAGTAGTAGTATTATTCTTAATATTCCATTATCCCTGGAAAAAAGTGGGGGAACGGCGTTCCCCCACGTTCCCCCCCACTACACCACTGCTTATACTTCATATTAATGGGTTCCTCTTGGACAGATTGCTCTTCCTCCGCTTCCTATGTGATTTATCGCAGAGTTGCAGCAGAGAACAGTTTCTTCAGCATCAGTCCAAGCAATCTGCCGAAATGTGGAACACCATATTTCGTTCCGACGTGCGAATGTTACGGACAGAACATCGACCAATCCGTGAACGTTACCTGCGCCCAACCGACAGGTGATGCACTGCTCCAGATCGACTGCACAATGGCCTGCAGCAGCAGCAGCAGCAGCAGCAGACGCAAGAAGAGGGCAGCAACTGACTCCGAACCATCGACCATCGACACCATTGACTTAGACGATCTTTACTATACATACGTCCGACCATCGCCACCGACAACACCACAGTCACTGCAACGAATACTGCCAATGCCAACGGAAACGCCAATGCCAATGCCGACGGGAATGTTAATGCAAATACAACCGGTAGTTCGGGTAGGAGGACGAGTAGGACCTGGTGTGCCTCACAATTTCGCAACGTCTATAAGACCAGATACAAATGGAGATTTTGATGGAGGTTCTTGGAAAGTTGGACCTGGCATCTCTGTAACAAGAATTGGAGACGAAGAAGCGGTCACCAAGTGCAGCGAGTCACTGAAGAAATCGCCTGTCTACGATCTCTGCATTGGCTTCATTCAGACCCGTGACATCATCGAATCTTGCACTTTGGACATTAAGGTATACGCTCAGTTCTTCACATAACATACAGGAAGGGCCATAAAAATACAGCCTTATATTTTTTGCCAAAATTTGTAATTCAAATTTTATAGGTTTAAAAACATTTTATATTTGCAGATATTGGTCACGTTTCATCAAAACATTTAAAACAGAACAAAAGTTATGTCACTTTTTGTGAGACCACCCACTGTTTTTTATGTTTTAAAAACATAACGCAGCAAAAAGTAGCAAAAACGATTTTATTAGGCCACTTCTCAAATTATTGGTGTCAAATAAGGTTGATTTTGACAGCTAGGTTATCATCATTATTATTATTTTAAAAAGAAACATGTAGCCTACAAGCGCAGCTGCTTGTCACTGTGGTATCACCTAACATGATGACCACCAAGTTGGTAAATGAAGAATTTTTCAAATTAATAATTCTGTTGCAAAAGCAATAAAATCGCAATTTCTAACAAATTAAAATGCCCCAAGTGTAAAAATGGCAGACAAAATATGTATTCAGACACATCATGAGCAAGGTCTTGGAGATAAAGCTATAATAACCGCTTACTTTGATGAACAGTGATTGCAGAGAAATTAAGAGGTAAATCACGAGTTAAGAAATATGCCGTTGATGGAATAAGAATTTAAAATAAAAGTCAATGGACACTAAATCTCCAGATTTAAACCTAATGGATCAATTATCAAGTGCGGAGAGCTATGCTGGGGAAATAACACAGTATGCGGCCAAAACCAAGAGCGGTAAGAAAATTGACGGTCACACTGGAGTTGACATGGGGAAAATTTACCACTAAATCACATCAACAAGACCATCACGAACTTTACAAAGAGATCCAGAACAAGTGTGGGCACTGGTGGTAGTCACATTGAACACAAGTTGCGAAGCGCTATCAAGTTTATTTGATGATGACAGCAATCATTTGAGATGCGACTTAATCAAAATGTTTTTGTTGTGTTATGTTTTTGAATAATCAAAAACCAGTGGACGAACTCACTAAAAGTAACATAACTTATGTTCTGTTTGAAATATTTTGGTGAAAATTGGCCATTGTACGTAAATACGATGTGCCTTTAAGCCTGTAAATATTTGCTTAAGAAATTCTTACTTCTCCTTAAGATAGTGGCAAGAACCTTAGGGTTTTTTTATGGTCCACCCTCTACGTGCTATGGCATTACGTAGAATGGCTGCTTGACATGACATAAATAAGGTGATATCAGATGATTGACACCAAATAACATGCCATTATTATTTATTTATTTCTTCATTTCTATAGCGCTTCTTCAAGTTTCCTACTCACTGAGTACTCAGAGGCGATCCCGACAACTATATGGCGGACACTGCATCGGAGTTTACGCCGAAGCGCTGAACAATTGTGAATGAAGGACTTGCCCAATGTCCCTTCGCGGCGACTTGACGTGGCTTCGAACATGCAACCTTCCGGCTGCAAGGCAACGAACATACCTACTACACAAAAGCGCCCCACAACATAGTGCTAGTGGTAACAATACTAAGGAGTTGCTAGAACTTTAGATTTGGCTTAATCTGTGGCAGTTCATTTTCATTAAGTCAACTAAATTGCTAAACTCAGTGAAAAAACTTGATTATAAATAAAATTCGATTAAAAATGTAATTTATTTTAGCAAACTACTCTAGGGTATGCCTAACTTTTAGCATAATTCTTCCAAAATTTCTCAGAACTACAGGGTGGGCCATAAAAAAGACCCTAACGGTTTTTTGCCAATGCTTTTGCTAAAATCGCGAGTAATATTTCCCGACTTAACAATTGTATCTCAGTTGTTTGCGTTTCATGTATCCAAAAGTCAACAATGGATTAATTCTTGGTTTTCAAAAAGATAGTTTGCGAACTAAGACATTAGCCCTTACCCGTGCAATATGCACTCATTTTCAATTGTTCCTCTTTCTATGATTGTAGAATCACTCTTTCACTTCTGGTCTCACAGCGAAATAAAAAAAATGTATTCAACTAATCAACTATTGTAATTTAGTTTATTTAGCCTCCATCCCACGGAGTTAGAGTTCACCTTGCAAGACTTGGTTTCAGCTTCTAAATGACGTCGGACCAGCAGGTTCCGTACCAACGCAACTCGAGCTGGCCTGCCTCTGCGCAATCAAACTGTCTTTGGACGATCCAACGACGAAAAACATCGACGAACGGAAGAGTATCTTGAGAGAAGTCGAGAAACGGATTTGCCCATCGCAGTGCAGTTATCGGGGAAACTGTGTTAACGGAGTCTGCAAATGCAACGCAGGTAGGCTGTCTGTCTGTCTGTCTGTCTGTCTGTCTGTCTGTCTGTCTGTCTGTCTGTCTGTCTGTCTGTCTGTCTGTCTGTCTGTCTGTCTGTCTGTCTGTCTGTCTGTCTGTCTGTCTGTCTGTCTGTCTGTCTGTCTGTCTGTCTGTCTGTCTGTCTGTCTGTCTGTCTGTCTGTCAGACTCAATGTCTCGCGCGTGGCTAATTGGCCCACAGCAGCGCAGCCGAGCGTTGTCATACCATGATGTTCTGTGAAGCTGTTTCGCTCTTATAAGGTCTTTTTTCTGTTTGAGAGTGGAACTGTCAAATGCATAATATTGAAATAGACTTCTTCACTAACCTCGGCTTTTGGTCGTATATTCATATATAAGTAAGTGCCGCCTACTAGAAGGTAATTTTTTTATAATGCTCGTTAACTGGTCTAATTATAATCACATATACGTGAATGGCAATCTGTTGTTGTAGGTTATATGGGAATTGATTGTTCGCTGAACGAAGGTCAGGTTCCATCTGTCATTCGAATCATTTCACCTATTTGCGATAATCGTCATCTACCATGCAAGACAATCTATGTACAGGCGACTGATCTTTCATCTCCAGACAGCGTCAGCTGCAAAATGAGAATTGAATACGTATGCTTTCTACACAATTATAAATATCTAAGTTCATGTGTTCTATATTTATCTATCTGTCTGTCTCCATTCATCTATCTTTGAAATATATATAGCGCCCTTCAAGATAACTATTCCGAGGTGCTCCCGGTCGTGGATGTAGTGTTTGAGTTTCGGTGACGTTCGGATCGTTAGACAATCCACCACGATACGTTTAAGAATAGGCAGGGGCTTCTATCCCTATACATGGCGGGCGCAGCTTGCGCCCAGTGAAAAACAGGGGGGAAAGAAGATTTGTTTAATTTTCAAATTTTATTACACTTTTACGTGTTACAACTTCAGAGTCTTCAGTTAAAGTCCTAAGACATAGCCTACGCACTTTTTGTGTGAGCCTACAAAATTTAATAAATGCAGACCAGATTAAGTCGCTCGATTTTGTTGGCGCACTGTACATAAGCCCAATATAATTATCTAGGCTATGATATGTAGTTCTCGCAATTGATCTCGCGACATCATCGTCTGCATAGGCCTAGACGTGACAAAAATAAAGTTACATTTGTTTTGTTTACTGAAAACTTTGCTCACGGGCATATTTCGTTAACTAAACACTATGCCGCGTGAGAAAACCAGCCATTGAAGACAGTGCTCAATCTAGACACCTTTATGGAAGTTCCCCAAAAATTAGGCCTACTCCCCCCCCCCTAGAACGTTTTTGACAGAATGGTAATAGTTTTTAGCTATACTATCTATAATATTATCATGTTTGCATCACATGAACTGTTATAGGTCGAATATACCATGATAAAGTTTACGATTAAGTGATTATTATTATAGTATTATTTGCTATTTTTATTAATGACACACTCATAATTATCATAATGAATTTGAATTAATATTAATACGTGTACAAATACAATTTTTACAACTAAATGGCTTCTCTCCAGTGTTATGTTTCAAATTTCAGGCTCAAATTTCAAAATGTTTTGTTTCCTTGAACACTTAGTAAACAGCATCATTATGACGTAAACCTGCATTGTATTTTCATTCTGTTGCATTGCACTCTATATTATAGATCCATAAATTTATGTAAGGCCTCTCGCAGTGCACACTGATCAGAGGCGCTAAGCACATGGTTACCCAATTTAGGCATTTTGGTAGTTCCTGCTTGGTTTGTGTACCATGTAACAATTTCTGCTAATTGTATCTTGGTCAGCAATTCAGGACCGTCTTCAGCAATAGCTAAATTGAATTGCAACAAATATTCTATAGGGTAAGCCGCTAGGCCTATATGGGCCTAAGTTTACTTCAGCAATTATTCATTGTCATAATTTAGTCCATTGCCAGCAGAACTGAGTTGCTGAACTTGATAAATAAAGAAATTATTGTAATTATAAATATATTTATCGAAATCTCAAACCGCTCCTTTGTCAGCTACATTACAATGTGGAAGCTCCCAAAAAATTATTGTAAGCACAGGTCTATTTATTAAGTCATATATATACCACTCTTTTCAGCAATCCCGCCAATGAAATATAGTAGTTGTGAAAATTACAGCTTAAAGAGCTTAAAGAGGCGCTAGGCTATATAAAATTTATGAAATTTCTGAAAAGAAAAAAATGCTGAAATTGCAATTTTAAACTGCGGAAATATAAAAAATTCTTATGGGGAGGGCGCATCCCGTTCTCAAAACCCTGTCCATCTAAGAAACCTTCATTCCCCAGAGGAATAGGCTAGATAACATATTGTCGGGCGGCTCGGGCCCAAAAAGAGGGGGGAAGAATATGGATTGAGCCCGGCTGCTTAGGGGGGATAGAAGCCCCTGAAAATAGGTACAGAGGATGAAAGGATACACCGATATATATTCTCTTGAACTGCGCCGCATATTGTCCTTACTAGTTAGAGCAGGTTGTGGTGGTTAGGATTAGTTGAAAGTACTCAATGGCGACAGGCTGATGGTCAGTACGTGTTACTGGGCACTAATTATTATTATGATTTACTGATGGTTAGGATTCATACAATGTTTTCTATGGCAGGATGATGTCAATATACCATCAGATGTTCAATATTCGAAGCCTTCCATATCCGGTGGTGTAGCCGTTTGCGTTACGTCAATAAACAGCAATAATAAGAAAGATTCAAGTGAAACTTTCTACTACTCGATCCATGTATCGCTTAGCAACGATGGCACCACGTACAGCGAAGAACATAAATATGGCGTGTTTAACGGCGAATGTGCAGAATGTTCGGCAAGACCTTCAGTCATCTGCAAACGAAAGGTGGGTTTATGTAGGCCCACGGTGAGACAACAGGGGCTTCTATCCTTATAAATGTAATATGGTGAGCGCAACTTGAGCCTAGTGAAAAACAGGGGAGGAATCAGAAAAAACCAAAACTCACGTCGGTAGGGGGAGGCCGGCCATGAATATCTCTAGGGAAAGTTCCCCACAAATTACTTTCTCCATAGAAATATTAGACAAAAAGGTAATAGTTTTAGTTACTATCTACATTTTTGCAAATTTGCATCACCTGAATTGTTATAATAATTATAATGTAAAAATTACTATTTTATTATTAGGCTATAATAATATTTGCTATAATTATTAATAAATGATACAACCATATTATCATAAATATGATTTAATGTTAATAATACTTTACAACACCTATTTTTGCAACTAAATGTCTTTCCTCCAGTGCTATCTTTCAAATTTCACACTGTCAAATTCATAATTATTTTGTGCTTTTAACACTTAGTAAAACAACATAATTATTATGTAGGTCTACTTTGTATTTTATTGTATTGCATTGCACTTTATCTATAAATTTATGTAACGCCTCTTGTAGTACACATCGAGCAGCGGCTCTAAACACAATCATGGCTATCCAATTTTGCAGTTTTTGAAAGTTCTTGCTTGGTTTGAGTACAATTTGTAACAATTTCTGCTAATTGTATCTTGGTCTGCAAGTGAGGACCGTCTTGAGATTGAAGAGCAACAAAGTAGGCTATAATCCGCTATAAATAATTATAGGCATACGTTTACTCTCATCTGCAATGTTATTATTCTTTATCACATAGTCCATCAGTAGCAGAACTGAGATGCTGAACTTGTAGTAGAAATAGTAAAGCAATTTTCTTCAGATGACAGCTTAAAATTCTTAAATTGCAATGCGGAAATTGCAAGGATTTCTTTTGGGGAGGGGCATATCCCCTCACCAAACCCTTCCCCGTCTCGTCGCCATACGTGCTTCGACAATCGTCTGCTGGACGTTCGCTTGTTTCCCTCCTTCTATAGGAGCATTTATTTCCAGAGGACGGGACTAGATCACACATTGCCGATAGGGAAGGCCGGCCCAGGAAGGCGGTGGGGGTGGGAAGAAGATGGATTGAGCCCGGTTGTCTAGGGTGAGGGATAGAAGCCCCTGTGAGACAGTGCGGCTTATGGATGTCACACACACCAGATTCAAATCGAGATGTGGTTTGACTGAAAATTTGTTTCACAGTGTCCTAAAAAATTGGAGTCATAAATTATGCATCATCCCTCTGATACTTTCTTGCGCTCTTGAACAAGCCGATACAATGCGCTGAACTGTCACGTTTGCGCTGTATAAGTTTCGAGATTACGATTCCAAGCAGACGTAATCTTGGCTATATTCGCTGTGACCTCCCTGCCTTCGTTTCTATCTACCTCTCTCACACCCTGTCCTCCTTCTGTCTTTGCTACTTGTACCTCCCTCTCAGTCTCTATGACTCCCTGTCTCTGCACTCATCCCCACCTTGTGCTAGTCTCTCTTCCCTCTACTTCCATTCCTCTCGGCTTTCAAATCTCCTCGCTTACGTTCTGTTTTACCTGCCCCTCATTTACTCTTGTAACCTTACCTACTTGCATTTCTGCATCTCTGCTTGCCTGCTTTCCTTCTTCTTGTTTCGTGTTTACCCGCCCCTACCTGCTTTTCTGGACTTCTCTTCCTCGAGCCTCCTTCATGTACGACTGAATTCCTGCCTATCTACCTCCACCTACTTCTCTTCTCCTTCACTTAAAAGCAGACATCACGAAGTCAGCATCGATTACAACAAAAACTAATAATAATTTGTAAATTGATTTTGAAGTAAACGTACGGCTGTTTCTAATTCTATGGAAATCAATAAATCCATCACATGTATTTTTGCAGCCAAATGCTTGCCACGCAGCTCGCTAGACTTGCAGCCTCGATTGAAACTCTCCGCAGTTTACAAAAAGGAAATCTGGAAATCATGATCACTTGATGTTAGAGGCGTTTGTCGATGTCAATGACGATTAATATTTAAATTACAGATAAATTACTGTAGGCCCTAGGTATTAAAAAACTAACCTAGGCGATGTCTTTTTGAACGCAGCTTAGTTTCCAACAAAAATAAACCTAATAGGCTAAGTAGCCTATAGGCCTAGGGCCCATGCATTTGGCTGATAGATTGTGATTTTAAAAAGTCTACTTGCACAACATTGTAGGACTTTCGTCGTTTAAATATTGATTCTCACCTTAACTGACAATGTACGTAGGCGTATATTTCAAAAGAAATTTGTTATTGTAAGAACTGTGTTGCAATATTTTCGACTACGAATGCACAGTTTCTTCTTTCTTAGTTCGGACATTAGGCATATTATAGTTGTATTAAAAGAAATTAATTTATTCTACTCAAAGAATTTTTGACGCATGTGGCCAGTGACTTGATGTTAACGTTTAATAAACACGTTGCTTGAAAGTGTGTTGTGTTTTTGCCAACGAGGAACTTGATTTCTGGCTCAAAATCTTGGTCTGAATAGACTGACCATGTATAGGCTACGCCTAACTGTGGACTAAAAAGGCTGATAAAGGCTGAAATTCTGTTGAACTTTCCCTGTCCACAAATGAGGGAGCGCTCGGGAACCCTGCAGTCGTTCTTGAGATTTTGCGGGTATGTTTGTCATCAACCTGAAATTACTAAATGTGGCGTCGTAAATAGATATTTTATGAGCTTTGGGCTTGAGATCGTACCTTTCAAATTAGGAAGAAGTTAAACAACACGTTCAACGTCTACTTCATCTAAGTAGCCTAATACACCGCTCAGGATAAACGGTCTAACGGCCTTCAGTGTACTAAAAACAGAAACATAAATTAATCAGCTGAGTGTAGGCCAAAAGACTCTTATCTGGCTGGTTCATCTTTGGATTCTCACGTGGGCTGAACAATTGAGTTTGAGTGGGGGGATCGGTCTGAGGGCGCCAAATGTATGCTTTGTCTATGGCGTCAAATGCATGCTGGGGCGCCAAATCATGCTATGACAAGACAAAGAAAGTCAAGACGGATCGACTAATAAATAGAATCGGCCAATGACAATGTTTGAGAAATAAAACTGATTTTAAGCATTGTGGCTGGCCAGAGTTCGAAGTTTTATAAACTATTTGAGGCTTGAGCCCGTTTGAAAAATAATTTTTGCTGAACAGAAAGCCAATGCAACGATTTATTCACAATGGTTGTTTGTTCTAGGCAACTTCTAGCCAAGGAGCTCTGAACTCTCCGGAGCTTCAGCATAATTGACTTTTATAAGCCAACCAGTGCTATTTGTTCAAAGAATTAGCCATACTGCTTGTGAAACATCTTTTTCCAAATCAAATGAGAAGAAATTGAAAACATGTTCAACGTTTATTTTGTCTACTGTAGGCTAACTGCAAAGTTCAGGATTAGCGGCCTAGCAAGGACGCCGCTTGAAAACCTATTTAAACCCTCTGAATCAAGCCAACAAAATTTATGTTAAATATACTAGGTTTAACATGTCTAGTCTACGGCTAAATATAACGGTATCGGTTTTGTCAATTAACAGCTAGCGATTTAAAAAAAACGCAATGCGCAATGTATCCATGACGACATTGAATAATAGAGGATTGCAGCCTACTTAGTGTCAATTGTTCTCAGTTGACGAGGGTCAAAGAAATGTCTTGAAAGCTGATAATAATTATCACTTATAGTTCTGTAGATGTTACTGGCGTCAATATTCGATTCTAGCGCTGTTTCCTCATAATTAATTATTTCCATTAATGAGTTTCGAAATAATGCGTCATGTTACTTTTGTCCAGTACGTATTTCCCAATATCGGCCCACATGCCGGTTGATTTCAACAAAATCTTCGGATCCGTGAGCTCGTTTGGAGTCGGCCTTGTCCAGTGCATCACGTAGGTATCATTCCTCCAGTCGAACGGAAGTTTTGAACTGAGATGGTGAACCCTGTGGTCACGATAGCCAGGCCACCAAGTCGGATGACACTGAAACACAAAACACGTGACCTGCAGATGAGGATCGACATGAATTAAATCAGGATGTCTCTCGAGGAGTTGATAGAACTTTCTACATCCGTTATATGTAGGATCACTGGCGACGAATTGTTTCATCGACTCCTGAAAAACAGACCAGATCTTCGCTTTTTTCTTTCCTATCATTACTCCGTTACTTATGACGTCTGGAAAAGGAACAAACAATGAAGGCATTCCATCTATGGATATGACCACATCGTAGGCAAACAGCTCACGGTCGAACTTTTTCACAACAATTGCATCCATGTCCATGTATATTCCACCGTATCTTTTCAGAATTTCCACTCGCAAGATATCGCTCATGTGCACTAAGGTTTCGACTGGTTTCCCGTATATCATTTTGATTAGACCATGCGGTCTTAGCTGGACTTTGTTGGTCTTCTGCAAAAGAGGCCAGTAGTGACCTGTCGGAGCCTCACCATATACAAAAACCTTATCGACTTCGGCAACATAAACCAAACTAAGTACACCTAGATAGAAAAGAAAGTCCATTTGTCCGCCGCCAACCCACACAACATGTGCAATATTAGGAGCCAGTTGGCTATACGAAGGCACTGGACCCCGTATTTCGTCCACACCATAGAAGAGGTTCCTGAGAGATCGTCCGAAAGAAGTATCTAATTCCCAGATATCTTTTGGGTATAAGTATCTATCCAGTACGATGCATAACGGCAAGGTCGTTTCATTATTCATGCGAGAAGCTGCAGAACAGTTTGCAAAGAACTTTGTTCCATTTCCAATTAAATCGAAGGTGTTGGTCTTCGTTGGCTGAGAAGTAAGCACAGCGTGTTCGTCCCATTGAATCCCTTCGAAGCCTTTAAAGTAAGCACGAAGAAAGTCCTGTTTCAATTTGTCGTTGGTACTGCAAACAGTATCTGGTACTTTGACTGTCTCGAGAAATGGATATTTCTCAAGAATTTCGGCTAGCCAGACGTTGTAAAGCATTTTATCAACGACAGGGTAATCCTTGTAAAATAAAACTATTTTATCAGGTTCCATGTGTTTGATAACGCTTGTGACACTCAAATAGTTCGTGAATTCAAAACTCTTTGTCGTACACCACATGTAATACACAGGATAGGATGGTTTAGAAATGGCTTCTTGCAACTGTTGAATGCCATTATCGCCCATATTCATCGTCGATGACATGTAGATGATTTTGAGTCGAGTACTTTGATATCGACATATAATCACCACTGTTAGAAGTATCGGTGTCAGAAAGAGTAGTTTCCATAGTTGTCCAGTATGCTTCATTCTGGTTTATATGTCTAGCAACAGAACACAGCAGACGAATTATTATTATTAGTTGCTGTTTCAATAATATGTCCTCGGCTATAATTATGCATATTAATTATGACTACGCTATAAACACGGCGACAGAGTCAAGACGAAAGTATTTGTCATCAGCCGCCCTTGTGACGGCTTGGCATGGCTGTGTTACGGCGCCATAGAAATCGTCATTGCTATTTTTATTATTATTATTATTTATTTTATTTATTTATTATTATAACCGTTATTTATTTCCGTTACAAACTGTGCAACGCCAACTGGCTGTGCATGCTGAACAGTGAACACGTCTGGCCCAACGCTAGCATAATGTGCTAATAGCTAGTTTACCCACAAAGGACATTATTATTTTTATTTTTTTTTTCTCTGTTTTGCCCCGAGGTAAACATGATCCCTCGGGGACTTCAACTCTCTCGATAAAAACAAATTTGTCTGGAATGGACCCTAATCGTCAAGAAGGTCCAAGTTGGAGAAAGTACCCCTAAAAGCGACATAGTTGAAGCGCTGAATCGT